>JAPYYV010006637.1:0-28023 GCA_030522625.1 Copidosoma aretas | reverse complement strand
TTTTTTCTGATTTAAATACTATCTCTATTTATTTCTGTATAGAGTAATTGTATACTAGGATATAAACTTACATTATAAAATTTTCATTTAGTATCATTTAAAATTCTTCTTTTAATGTTTGTTTTTGATCTATTAATATATACACAAAATAACTAAAACTGATAGATGATAAAAAAGGTACTCAGAAATAGTTAATTTAAAAAAATATTATGAAATAAGTAGTGTTTTATCAAAAATAATTTAAACACCTTTCAAAAACAATTCTGAATGCTAATTTATAAAGTAAAATATAAGAAAAGGTTATATAATAAATTAAACAGTTCAGCTAAGTTCATATAAAATCTTACAGAAAACGTTTTATTAAAATCTCTAATTCTTCAGTATATGATGAGTTGAATTATACAAGTAATAAATAATTAAACTATTATTCTATTCATATAAAATTGTTCCATTCCAATTTGTTTCTACATTGAACATTTGTAAAAGATTGTCAGTAATCTACTGTTGGGGGGTTGGCGCGCATAGCGCGCAGGGGGGCAAAGCCTCATTAGTATATATATATATATATATATATATGTATATATGACAATCCATCAGCCCTTGAACAAAGGGAACAAAGGTTGAGTCGTAGTGGAAACGACAACTTAATTAAAAAACATATTGAAACTCTGACTTTAGTTTTGAATAAGAATCCTATAGCTAAAATTTATATACATTTTCATAAAATTGCCAACGTCAAACATCTTCCAAACTATAAAATGACCTTTTTACGTAAAAATAGGGCAGCCAAAACCCACGTATAACAAGCCATTATCAGCAGAATGCAGTGCTCTTATAGCGTCGGATACAGGTTTACCAGAAACTTTAGATCTTTGTATACATGCTAAGGACTTTCCAGAAAATCATCCAAAAGAAACATATTTGAAGAAATTATCCTATTTTGTCGATCCCATGGTTTTTTTATTATTATTTCTATTAGATGAGTTAGGATGATGCCCAAATTATTGTGGTAATAATTATGAAAGAAAAAAATCTCACTTTATTACTATAATATTCATACAGATTAGTCTATAGACCATAATAGCAGTTTTAGACCTCTACTTTTTGCGGGAAGATTAACTCAACAGTTTTTTATACATTTGTAAAAAATCAAAGAGTACAACAGATTGAATTATAAAAGAAATATTAAAAAAAAATTTAAAGTCGAATGTTACCAAGGTTTATTAGATGCAAAAAGTAATAGTGCATCAGATATTTCTAAAAATTTCGAACAAAAAGAAATGGTTGAAAATTTATATATATATATATATATATATATATTACTATCAACGAACATTGGCAGTCCAAGGTACATGCAACAACACTATCAGGGTGCGATGGCTATTATGAGGAAGTGCGGTAGACCAGACGTATTTATAACTGTAACTTGTAATCCCGAATAGAAAGAGTTAAAAATGATTTTTATATCTGCTGAAATCATTGAAAATAATAAAGATCTTCCAAAATTAATTATTAAGTACATGCTTTACAGACTTAACACTAAGCAAAGTCCGCGTTTGCAAAATACTGATAATCATTGCAATAAAATGTTCCCAAAACCATTCGTCAACGCTACAACATTTAAGGGAGTTCACTCGCCAAGCTCAAAAATGTAAAAATGTTCACGAAACTTTACACAAAGATGAATTATTGTGCGATAAATGTGTGGTATAATACATTATACTAAATTTTTTAATCAGAAAATAAATCTTGTGAGTCATTAAATACCAATGCCGAAAATTTGGTTTATATGTAAAATTTGTTTTCTTTACGTTTGTTAAGTCTTTTCTAAAATTTTTTTTATATCGGTCCGAGATATATGGTCCTTGAATGTTTCTGATAAAAAGAGCCACGTGAAAAATTACCTTAACTGGAACGGTAACACAACAATACTGGCTTCTTCGAAAATTTTAACAATTTGAGAGTCATGTTCAATTAAACCCATGGAAACTACAGTGTATCTAAATTTTTCATAAGAAATTATAATATACGTTTTAAAGTCTTCAAAAGAAGTTGCTCCTTTCACTTTATTTATAATTAATTTTGAAAAAAATCTTTTTACGATCTTTAGGCAATACAATATTTAATCTGATAATTGCAGTGTTTTTCATACCATTTTTTCATTTTTCCCAAATTTTAAGTTGGTTGATAAAGATATAATGCTCTGGAATACTTACGTACTTCAAAGATTTCGCAAATTTATCAACTTTATTTATATTGAACCACGCCAAGAAGTATGCCATTTTTCTATTTGATTTCCAATATGATTTTCTTCAAAAAAATGTTTTTGCTTATTTTAAAGATGAATTGCTAAATTAACTACCGTATAACTTCTACTAAAAGTTAGAAATTCTTGCAGTCTCCCACTAGATTTCATTAGACTTTATTATCTACCTTCCAAATAAGTTTTTATTTCATCCAAGATATCTTTTTCGAAATCATCGTATTTTTTAACTTGCACAAATGCTCTGTCAATACCTTTAGAAATATAGTTAAAAATATATTTTATGCTTTGTATAGAAGCATATATTTCAACATTTATGTGACATTTGTATTTCATTAAAATAATTTATTATAAGGAACAACCATCGAATTATTAACTGGAATTTGTTCTTTATTCTTAGTTGTGTATACGTGATTATCAAAAATATTACTTTTCATTTTGTATTCTGGGTATCCATTTTTCTTGATGGAGTTCACTCGTGCCTAACCTTCTTGACGCAAATATGACGCAAGTACGTAAGTATTCCAGAGCATTATATCTTTAACAACCAACTTAACATTTGGGAAAAAAGAAAAAATGGTATGAAAAACACTGCAATTAGCAGATTAAATATTGTATTGCCTAAAGATCTATATATATATATGAATATATATATTGAATTGACTGTTTTTGGTTTTTCATCTACAATCCAATTTAACGTATTTGGAGTAACGTGACATATTTGGGCTTGAATGTCATATTATAAATAGTTTTTTTCTTTTTGTTCTATTTTATTATTTATGGAAGATGTAAAACTAAAAATATTATTGTAATATCTAACCAAAATTGTAAAAGGTTGATTGAATAATAAAGGATTTTTCAATCTTTCGTCGTATTTACTTAAGGGACTTAAAAGAATTTTTCCGATATTACAACAATTTTTTTTTTTTTTTCTTTTTTCCAAAATATTGCTGAACACTGTCAACATTTATAATATTGACATATTCCAATAAAAATCAGGTACCACGAAAAATTTGTTACTCATTGTAATATTAATTTTAGATTGTTTTTTCGGAACTGTTAATTTTAAAAGAGTATCATTATTTTAATGTATTCTCTCTTTTTCTGTTTGGATAAAGAAAATACTTAATTTCTTAAAAGTTTTAATACAATTATTTTTACAGCTTATTAAACTATAATGACCGGAATCAATATGCCCTGAAAATAAAATACCTAATTGTAAATTGTTCGAAAAGTTTCCGAAATTTATAACATTATTTGAATTATCAAAAATTTTTGTTACATAGACGTGGAAAATTACTACAAAAGATTGAATTTTAATAGCAGTTTCATAAACACCAACTTCTGACATATGATCAGTATAATCTCTACAATTATTCACATGATCAAAATAAGTGTTCCGTAAAATAAAGTTCTCAATACAATGTTAGTTACTATTGATTTTGTTAACCATTATAAATCGTACTCTCATATGAAAATTTTTATTGCTACATATAAAAATCTGAAAAAGTTCTAAATAATCCATTTCCATCCTTTACTTTAACAAAATTGTTATAAAGTATATGTTTTACTCTTATTTTTAAACATGCTATTTTGAATACCATCATTTTTTCTTTTCTTTGATGAATTCAAAATGTTAAAATTAGTAGTTTTGTATTTTTAATATCTTGATTTTGACAATCCAATACATCGGAGTTACCTGAATCAATTTTTCCCGAAACATATAGACTCGGTTGTCAATCGCTTGTTGAATCTCCGAAAGTGTGAATATTTTTATGATTATCGAAAAACACTTTCACAAAAACATTATATACTTCCGTAAAGCTTTGAATTTCAACATCTGTTCCATATGTACCATTTTGGGAAATAAAAATTTTATAATCATCAAGACATCGTAGATTTCGATAATAATCGTTTCCAATAATAAGTTAATAATTATCTCCCCATTTATTTATGATGTTTTGAATAATCATTGATCAAAGCAACATGTAAAAATTTTGATGAATGTAAAAGAAAATGGAAAAACTTCAAAATAAACAGTTTTCATCTTTTCTATCGCAATTTTAGCGTCAAACATATTTCTTAATAAATAGAAACGGATTTCATACCTTTTGTATAATATTTATTCCTTATAAAGTCTAGAAAATTTTGATAAAATAATATGCAAACTGAAAATTAATTAATCCAAAATCCCCCGATACCTGAAATAAAAAAAAACATTTTGTGTTCAAGCTGCGTCTATCAAAATGTATGTGGATAATTCTCCCGTAACTGGCTGAGATAGTGTCCCAGGCTCTTACACATGTATACAATTGAAATTAAATAAGATAAAAATCACAATACATAGTAAAAGTTTTAAGTTTTTACATACAGCGATAAACCTATGAATTAGTTCGTTAATGATAAAAATTGTGAAACAATGTCAGAAATGTCAGTTCCTAGCCATGTCCAAAAACAAGTTTTTCTGATTAAAGCTCATTCCAGTCATATAAACCTATGTGTCCAAATTCACGCATATACATCATGAACTACAATAATCGCGTACTGCATTTTTACCATAATTACATCAATTATGAACCAATACGTACGAGAAATCACGTCATACATTTTTTCTAATAATTTGCACTGCAATCGTGGATTTAACACATATCTTTTAACAAAGTACATTACTTATTTAAGCTCAGCTACCTTACAATATTTAAGTTTTATTAAAGTGTTTTATCTCTGTGGATAACTGAGGTTTTCATTTTTCGTTTTTCTCGATTACTTCATTTATTCATTGAGTAAATATTACGTTATGAACTAATATAGTGTCACGATAGCCATGTTTTGTCTGCTACTCGAACTGACAATCGGCTCTACTACGAAAGTAGATTAATCCAATGTTTGATGTGTACCTCTGAGTCCCAAACCAGAAATAATTTTTAAAAAAATCTCTCCAATGTTGATGAAATCGTCCAAAACATTTTTGAATGTTTAATTTTAATATTGATTCAACATTAAGTGTCACATAAATTGGAAACTAAAATATCAATACTACTCATGTTAACTTTGCAGGATATATATATATACACCTGTAGTGAATTCAGCATATATGGTTTACTAGTAAGGACATGGAATCTATTAGTCACACGTCAGGCATAACAGTACTTAAAATTCTTGACGTATATAAATATGTACATACATGTTTAATGCTAAAAATTTTCATACCTAAAGTATATATGAAGAAGTAATGCTATTCTTCAATATACATTATGTATGTCTACCTATAAGACCCTCACTAAAATTAATTAATTCTATAATCTTTAAAATAAAAAAATATGCTATAAAATATGAGAGACGTGTGAAAGTAATGGCGATAGCTTCCCAGACATGGAATCCATTAGTTTCTGCGTCAAGGAAGTAGTTTTTTAATAAGCTATCATTGTCACAATGAAAAGGGTATATTTTAGCATTGTGAAAAAAATTAAGGAATTTCATATTTACTATCGCAATACAAAATTTTTCATATATTCTAGATACGTTTAGGATTTGAAAACGCATTAAAAAATAAACACCAAAAATTCGTTATTCATTTACAAACCAGATACAAGGAATCCTAAAAAGTTTTTCATAATGATAATCCCTAACTCCAACTTTAAAGATACCAGTAACAGGGTTAGAACACTTCAGTAACACAAGCAGCTTACCTGCACGCACTAGAGGCAAACGCGGTTTTAAAATAATCTTCTAAAGTTAACTATTGCAATTATTTTCTAACTTGTGTCTAAAAAATTTTTTGCGAAATCGCTGTAGGGGATTGTTGTGAATGGTATTTGCAGTAAAAAAACTATAACAAAAATTGTTTGACAAAATTTTTTTTTCATTAAATTGACAAGCTGACTTGGGCCAGTTACGAGAGAATTAAATTAAAATTTCTACGTAAGCTTGCAGTAAAATTTTTAAAATTGAATATATTTTTAGTAAAAGGCTCTCGAAAATTATGCATTTAATATAATAATATAAGTTTTCTTCCTCATCACTCAAAATTTTAATGTAGATGTATATTGTACATACCTTATTTATATTAAAAAATTTCTATCCCTTGAGTGAATATGACGAAATAATCTAATTATTCTAATGATTTATGTGTATCTTTGAGTCCCTAACCAAAATAAATGCATTGACTGAACTTTCAAAGTAAAAAACATGTTAACTAAGTTATCAGAAACAATTTTGAATGTGTTATTCAAATTTTAAATGACCAGTAAATGTCAGCTAACTTTACAACTGTAACGTCAATAATACTTATGCCAACTTCGCAGGGCATGGATACCAGCAGTAAATTTAGCACATACTTTTCAATAGTGAGGGTGATATCCTTCCTGATATGGAAGCCCTTAATGACTGCGTCAGGCATAACGTACCCCAATTATTCTTTGGATATGTTTTGTTCTTTTTTTTCATCAGATACTATTAATATTGATAGAATAGCTGTAACATTTTTAACCGAATTACTAGAAGTTAGAAATTTAATAATAAGAGTATTATAAATAATTCATGTATTCAAACTAGTGAATCAAAGCATAACATTTGATATCTCTTGCATGTGTATAATTATGTTATCACAAGAACTTTCACAGTATTTATACGACTAAACTTAAATTTATAATATAATTAATGAAATCTAGTATTAAGTTATGATGATTTGTTCTTGCAACAACTTTGTCAGGCAGTATTAATTGTCTTTTAACGTGTGTGTTGTTCAGTAAATGTATAAAATGAATTGTTTGTCTTTTATAATTTCAAAGCCTTTTCAAAACTCCACTTCTTTTCCTGTAAAAATTAAAAAAATCCCTGCATTTTCTGGCTAACTGCTATCGGTAATCGGTTATTTTTAAACTTTAAATTCGCTCCTTTCCTGTAAATTTTAATTAAGTTTCCCAAATTCGCAATTTTCCCTACTTATCCGATGTGCGCGCTCGGTAATCGAGTTACCTGAATCGGGCTATTTTAAAATTTACCAAATTTTTTGCGCACTAATTTACCTGCTAAGTGCTGTCAGTAAGATTAGTCTATTTTATTTCAAATTCAAATATATGTGCATTTATTTACTAACCGCTACAGGCAGTTGGAATATTTCATAATTTTCCACTTTAAGCATTTATTCACCAACCAATACTCAGGCCTCAGGCCATTTGAAGGGCCTGCCGCCACCGACGTCACGCGTGACGAAGTGACTGCAGATTTTCCTGCCCTGCACGGGAATTCCCACGCCACGAGCCGTATGACATATATGCATATATATATATATATATATATATATATATATATATATATGATTAGTGACTGCTATATTCCTACCCCAAGCAAGCCTCTACGGGCCCCGCCACTCGCGACATCACTCCAAGTTTTCTGATCCGAGCAATCCCTGCCGTTCGTGACGTCACTCGGACCTCTCTCTCTCTCTCTCTCTCTCTCTCACCGCTCCGAACTCTTCCAGCCGCTGCCACTAGGCCACGCCCCCCAGTGCCAGTCATATGACGTATATATGTGAAGGTCCCTGCTGTACAGTTGCTTGATGATAATATGTAGAAGTTGACTCAAGTTTTTAGTAAACGTATCAAATATACTTTTCGTCTCATTATTTACCCCTTTGAAATACCTTCCTTACTTCTACACAAAATTTGAAAAGTCCTTGCCAGACCTCAGCTGGTAACCTGACCCTTGCAGGTCGGTAACCCCGTGCGCATGCCTGGGGTCGGTAATCCACAACGCACATATTTTTAAATCTCGCACCCGAATTTCCCGGGGACCCACCGCACAGTGGACTGAAACTCTAAAGACAGTGCCAAAATTCTTGCTTACAGCTAATTTTCATCCGATTTAAACGATTTTGAGCTTATTTTGTTTCTAAATTCATATATTTTTAGGATCCGTTTCCCTCGAACCTGTCACAAGTCGTCATATATATGTAAAACATGTATATATATATGGCATATTCTGGTAATCAGTGATTTCCTAATAAGTCGAACCAATTTTTTTATGTTCCCGATATCCAATCAGTCTAAAGATTTGCAGACACCCTAACTTTTATATACTGTGCGACTTTATACACTTAAAACAATAGTAAATCCAAAATGGCGTCGAATACAGAATGGCGGACTTACTTTAACTTTGAAACCCCTTCCGATATAGTTATCAAATGAAAGGGAATTACGTGTAGAATGCAACAGAAAGCGTCACGTTCCTCTAAATCTAACATGGTGGCTAATACCAAATGGCGGACTCACTTTAACTTTAAAAACCTTCGATATGGGTATCAAACGAAAGGGTATGACTTGCAAAATACAACAGAAAGCGTCACGTTTCTCTAAATCCAATATGGCGGCTAATACAAAATAGCTGACTTACTTTAACTTTAAAACTCCTTTGATATGGGTATTTAATAAATGGGAATGACTTGTAGAATACAACAGAAAGCGTCACGTTCCTCTAAATCGAATATGGCGGCTAATACAAAATGGCGGACTTAGTTTAACTTAAAAACCCCTTTGATATGGGTAATAAATAAAAAGGAATGAGTTGTAGAATACAACAGAAAGCTTTACGTTACTCTAAATCGAATATGGCGGCTAATACAAAATGGTGGACTTACTTTTACTTTCAAACTCCTTCGATATGGGTATCAAATGGCTGATCAACTTCCACTATCCAACTTATTTGATATGTACATGACATGACAGACCATCTCAAAAAAAAATTGTTAGGATTTCTTTTTACATTAGAGAAATCATCACTATGAGCTTAATCCTTATTTCGAACAGAGTAAATTAAAATTTTTAAAGACCTGAGTAACGTGGTCCAAAATATATATTTTATAAAAGTTCTTAATACATTGCAATGGTTAGCGTAAACAAAACTTCAATTTTTTTGAAGTAGAAATGTATTGTTTTCCAACATATTGACAAATGCTTTTTTTTTAATATACATTTTTTACATCTCCTTGATGAATGAACATTATCACGGTACGTGCTGATGCATTATATGGCATTAAACTAATACTGTCGATTGTTATGGAATACTAATGTACGTGTATATAAAAGATTATTTTTATAAATCACGTTTTAACCTGATAAAATGAATATTTTTTGGTACAGAAAGTTGATTCTGATGAGATACTTTAATTATCAGATAAATAATCATTAATTTTCTCCTTAGTTTATTGATTTGTTAATTAATAATCATGATAAATTAATCTTTGATATAATTACTCGTCGCCTCCTAGGTTATTGGGTTGAAGTCTCTTGGGATTTATTTTCTCTTTCGTTGTTTATTTTTTCGTTGATTTATCATCGTGATTATTTAATATCCGATATAATTACTCGTCGTCTCCCGGATAAATGGGTTAAAGTCTCTTGCGATTTATTTTCTCTTTTGTTTATTTATTTGTTAATTCATCGGGGATAAATTAGTCCCTGATATAATTACTCGTCGTCCCCGGGTTATTTGGTTAAAGTTATTTGTTATCAATTGACAATTCAGTTATCAAAAAGTAAGCGTATTAAGATACGTAGCTTAGGATTTATTTATTTAATAACTAAGCAGTGCACAGGGTCATTGGGTTAACAAGCTCCAGATCTATTTATTTATTAATTTAAAAGCATGTTGGGTTTCGTAGCGCTGATTTTGCGGATTGCTCATATAGCTGATTTGAATTTTGCGCGCTTGGTCTGGTGCGACATTTGGGATCGCTGGTGCTTGACTTTTACATTCAGTGTTAGTTTGCGCGCATTCGTGTAACTGTTTATGTAATACACACATAGACTGGAAAATATTTATATTTTGACAAAGTAAGTTTCCAAAAAATATTTGCATTCGTGGCGTATCGAAAATGCCACTAATCGTAATTTAAAAATAAACTACCTTTTATAACTTGAAATTCGAAGAAAGAAATTTAATTAAATTTAGATTGAAAAACACCGTATTAAGGAAGTTAGTAGAATACAGCGATTCTCAATATCACTGATTTTAGGTTGAAAGTTTAATTGCTAAAATGTCAAACTTTCTCATTAGGGCGCTATCTGACTGTATAAGATCAACATACGTTATATCAAGCTTCGATAGCACAAAAAATTCACTGATTCCATTTCTCGGAAACGGCAATTTTTTTAAGAAGACAGCGATGGTCATTCCTTTTTTTAGAGTTTCGGAATGGTGATTTTTAAAATTAATATCTATAGGTATTACTAAATTTGGCCACCATCTTGTATCTACTATTTTCAAACTCACTTTCTGTCACTCTAATTTAGGAAGCTACTACTTCGAAAAAAACTAAAGTCATAAGATGAATCTTCTACGTTGCATCCATTTTTGGCCATTTAAGTGGCCTAGATAGTGTGTTTTTTTCTCTATAAATTTTAAGTAGAACATACCTTCTTTGGTACTTACTAGTATTACAATTTAATTAAATCAATTATCATCTATTGATAAAAAAAAACTGTTGCCTAATCACACCTCAACATTGGTCCTATGATTGAGAACACATTAAAAACTCATACTGTTCAACATGAAATCGTAATTTGAGAAATAAGCTTGACGTTTGTATAGGCAATCATTACAAATAGATTATATTTTACACCTACAGCTGTTCTCAGTGAGAACGCCTTTTTTCTTTTCTTAAAGTAGATGCCTGATTCTTTTGATGATAAATATTTACTAATTGACTACTAATCATTAGAAATTATTGTAAGATAAAATTTTTTTTTAAGTTGCCCGTTATGGAATATGACATGGAGATAGTGCATGCAGACGATGAATTCCTAAGCCATACCTCCATGTGACATTTCGATACGTTATAGACTCAATAATTATTATGAATAACGTGCGTAGAATCTTGAGTTGTCAAGAAGTATTTGAAACACCTAAGTTACGCAATGTGAACTTCTCTCTTTTATAGACCTTTGTTTTAAATATGTAGAAAAAATTAATGCTAACTAAAAATACTGTTTTACTTATATAAGTAACCGTTTACCACTGATAATAGCAAACTTATATTAAAAATCGCAAAACCTACTGAACAAATTCATATCGCCATTTCACGTAAGAGAAAAAAAATCAAATAAAAATATATATTGAGCTTTGAAACACGTCCAGAAGCTTTTTGCGAATGACCTACTAAGGATTTTTTAAGATAAAAGGTCATCCTTCATTTTGTTCAGCCACAATACTGAATTTTGAGTAACGTTACGATTTCTGTTATACTCTACAAGTTATTCCCTTTCGTTTGATACCCATATCGAAGGGGTTTTAAAGTTAAAGTAAGTCTGCTATTTTGTATTAGCCGCCATATGGGATTTAAAGTAAGGTGACGCTTTCTGTTGTATTTTACACGTCATTCCCTTTCGTTTGATACCCATATCGAAGGGGTTAAAAAGTTAAAGTTAGTCCGCCATTTTGTTTCAGACGCCATTTTGGATTTATTATTATTTCAAGTACATAATGTTGCATAGTATATGAAACTTAGGGTGTCTGCAAATTTTCAGTCTGATTGGATATCGGGAACATAAATATTGGTTTGACTTATTCAGAAATCACTGATTACCAGAATATGTCATATATATATACATATTTTACTTATATATGACGACTTGTGACAGGTTTGAAGGAAACGGATCCTCAAAGTATATGACGTAAGGAACAAAATAAGCCCAAAATCGTGTAAACCGGATGAAAATTCGCTGCAAGCAAGAATTTTGGCACTGTTTTTAGAGTTTCAGTCCACTGTGCGCCGGGGCTCTCTCCCCCCACTCTCTCGCTGCACTTTCGGACCCCAGCTGCCGGCTATACGGCATATATATAGGGTCTGGGGAAAACCGGCCCTCCGACGGCTACGCCCCCGGTGCCGGCCTTATGGCATATATCTGTAAGAGCGTCTGGAAAAAAACCCCCATAACTACTGATGTATTCGTGTTTAACTCGTCGAGCGACCCTAATTCGGTTACAAAACGTTAATTGAAAGTCCGCAGGAAGCTGAGATGATGATGAATCTGCTGACTAAAAAAGTAACGAAATACATTGACAAGAAGACGTGCGGGTGCAGGGTAACTTCGAGAGCCAGCAGTGGTGCGAAAAGTGGCGAAAAAAAGTCTCAAAATTCGTGCGTTCGATCAATTTTGAGTGAGAATAAGCATATTTGGGCCTATTTTATTCGTAAGAGGTTCTGCTACAAAGATCCGTTTCTCTTGGACGGTTTTCGCTGTGCTGTATATGCGCATATGTATGGGCACGTGTTCAAAAATCTTCATTTCTAGAGTAAAATTAAAAATATTTCATTTTTGAGATATAGGTTTTTACGATACTTCCTAAAATGTATTGTCCTTAAGTGCAGCAGTATAAAAGTTGTCATTATTATTTTTTAAAACGTTCTCTGAAAAATTATACGCAATTATTAAAAACATATTAACAAAAATTTTTCATTTTACTCTGAACATTTTGTTTTCGTATTATCTGATTTATTTTGAGAAGAAAATTTCTTCTTTTAATTTGGCATAAGTTGCTTCAAATTAAGATTATAAATTTTTGAAATTGTGGAATTAATCATTTCGTTGGAAGCAATATTTAAAAAATAAAATTAAAAATAATAATGAGACTCTACACACCGTAGGACACAAAATTTGTATACAAAGTATTGATTCCGGTGCAGAAGTAGTCAAAACATGGATATTATTTATGTACAATGTTGTTTAAAATTTATACGCAATCGCTTAAACTATTATGAAAAATTTCCTAGATTCGGTCTGTACATTTTTTTTTCTAACAGTTAAGCAAATAAATAAAGCAAAGTTCTTCTGTAAATTTTTTAAAATTGCTTGAAATAAATGATATGTATTTTAGAATTTACGAAATTAAACATCGCATGCAATGCTAAGACACTATTTTGGAATTAAGATCAAAATACTTTTCTCGAATGCTAAAAAAAAAAAGTTATTTTCATTTTTTTTCTTAAGCAATGTTGTAAAAAAGAGTAATAAATTTCGTAACTTAATGAAATGAGTTCTCTTCTGCCTAATACAATACAACTTTCATCTAATATAAACTACACATAAACTATTTATATTGCCGCTGAAATATAAGTTGAAACCGAGAGATATATACATGCAATGTTTTTAAATAGATCGTCAGAAATTTTCAATTTATAATCAAATTACTTCAGTTTCGAATATTAATAGATATAGACCCATTTAAAACGTGCCACTGGAAATTGAATACCTTAGTGGTTGGATTTAGAATGCTGGGACTTATATTGTTGACTGTCTGAGAATACTTTCTATCTTGCATTTATTTTTACAAATAAAAATTTTATTTACACTAATAATTTCTACAGAATAACTTACATTGACATCGAGCCATGATAATTTAGATGTATTAAATATCATAAGTACACATAAGTACAAATTAGGTAATTGTCAAATTCGAAAGAATTACTCTACTTATTTTTTATGTTATGTAATACTGCCTTGTAGTAGTGCACAAAAAATATCTCATTTCTGATCCACCAAGTTAATTTGCAACTCATCAATTGTTTGAAAACGGTGATAACCTATACATAACAGATATATATATAGATTTAGCAACATGTACGATAACATTAGAGTATACTTTATGAAGTATTGTGACATAAAATTTAATAGATTAACGATATTTTCTTGCAAAGCCTAGTCATCGCTCTCATCTACTCCAGAAATACTATGATTCATTTCCGATCCAGAATTAGCATTATTATCATCATCATCGTCATTATCATTACTATGATCGTCATCCTTATCATATTATTCAATCGATTTGTCTTTTCTTCATCAATTAATAGTAGTGATTTCATTTCTTTTGTCAGTGTCGTATGATTTTTCTTCGGAGTATCCCGTGATAATGACAAAAAAGAATGTTAGTTAAAAAGCAGCCTATCTACAATATCAGTGTTCGTTTCAACGAATACAGAAAACCAAACACATACATTTTATAGAAAACGATGATCCAAAAATTCTTTGTAAAAAAATTCATACATATGCTCTACATATTCTTAATCATATTCGAAAGACAGAATGAAGGTAATTTATAAAGAACCTAAAGTTTAATTGTTTAACTGTATCTCAGTATGTTTAACCGTATGCACGATATACTTATATATATATATGTATATATATTAACTTTTTTACGTGATTTTGAACCCAATTTTTTTTGGGTAAGCTCTCCCCCCTGCTCCTCCTCAGCTCCCCACCTGCTCTCCATAGCTCCCTCTCCACCTACCCCTCGTCAGCCCCTCAGCTGCCGCACACAACCTCATAACCTGTTCTACAATGCTCACACACACAACTTAATTATAAGTTTATGCATATGAATAATTAATTTGATTTCATTTTGATTTCTCCCATCTACATGTTTTAAGATTAACATTATATTAAAAAATGTACAATAAAATAACATTAAGGTTGAATAACGTAGCTTTTACTACCAAGATATCGATTGTATAATATATATATATAACGGATCCAATATGGCCGCCGAAATTTTAAAAATTTTAAAACTTTGGTGGCCATATTAGATCCGCCATTTTGAATTTTGATAATCTGACCACAGATTCGTAATCAGCGACCTCGAAAATCTTATAAAACATCTTGATCTTGGTTCAATATGCCTTTACCTATTTACTAGAACAAAAAAATATCGGAAAATTCTGTTTTTGATCTTTAGCGCCCTCTAGCGCCCATACAAACACTCCGCTCATGTTTCTACGACAACCATCAAAAAGGACATGAAAAAAGCTAGCAAATAAACAAAAAATAAAAAAAAATTTAACGGCGTTTTTGGAAAATTTCAGTTAAAAGTTTTTAACCCTCAAAATAAGGGTAAAAAGTACCCCTAAATATTGTTTAAATATTCTTATCGTATTCTACGGTAAAAAATCTATGAAATACCACACTTACTTTATTTCATTTTTTTCTATTTTTTCGCAAGCATATGCGAAATATAAGGGTCGAAGAGAATATCTCAAAATTTCGAAGGTCATGCAAGGTCATTGCGTAGGTAAGAAAATCTGAAAAAATTAGGGTAATGTTTCCTTATCAAGTGCTATCAAGTCCCCAAGTTTAAAGAGAAAAAATGTTTTTTTCCTCCAAGTTGGCGTGGAATGCCCCATACATATATCTTCCTATATTATATGCTTAATGCGTGTGGATCGTAAGTAATGGCTCCCTCTTCATGCCCCCCACACGTTTTTTACATGATCAATAGAAAGGTAAAATTAAGGTGAATATATGCGAATTTTTAATAATTTTCTATAGTAAGTCCGACCCACCACGCTCTCCTCTATTCCCCACACCTCTTGCGCCCCCTATTTTCGTTAGGTTATCCCTTACCAACCTAACAATCTACAAGGACTTAGAATTAATTTGAGTTTTATGTATCCCCCCCGCCCTGCCGCCCGCTATTTTAACCATAGCCAAAGATGTCTGATCCTTTCATCCAAGCCCTCCAACATCGTCAAACATTGCCAAAAACAACCGATTGCAGCTAAAGCCGCTCATTCAAAGCCACTCGGGATTTTCTGTTTTTCCCGCACGTATTATTTGGCTAATAGACAGAAGCACAACAATAAAACATTACCATTAGTAATACAACTGATGAAACAGATAACGAAACACCCGTAAACTCAAGCACAATACGAAATCAACATAAAATATAACACCTACAACCAAATAATCAAATGTACTCGCCTACTTACACTGTCTAATAACAGATCATTTATTTACTAAAAGTGTAAGTAGAGAAGTACATTGGGTTTCGGAATAAAGTACATGAAATAATACCCAGTATTATACCCTAATAACACCCAATTGCAGGAATCGGGAAGAGCAACTGATTCATGCGCATGATGCAAAAAAAAGTGTGTGCAAACTATAATTGTGCAGAAATCTAGCAAACTATATCTTAGCAGTTATAAGCCAAGATCTCCTAATCACTTCAAATGTCTTTTTAATACAAAATATCATTAGCAATAAAATTCTGTGTATTATACTTACTGTAAAGGTGTATTATACTTTCAATTATAATGTAAATGGACAAGGTTGGCTGGATAGCACATGCTTCTGACAACATAGAAAAATAATAACATATGACAGCTGATTTCTATATTTGAGATAAAGAAAAATTTTGTTTTAATAAAAAGTTCTACTACGTCAATAATAACTAAGTTGGCTTTTCTGAGGCAGGCAATGAAAAACGTTAACGTCAGTTATAACGCTGATTAAACACATACTGAAAGACCCGTAAAATTCAGCTAAATACGAAATCCAACTAAAGTAAAAACCCAGCACCTAAGACTAAACAACTTAATAGAATTGCCCGCTTAAACTGTTTATTAAATAATTAATTATTTAGTAATTCAGAATAAGGAAGTAGCCTATTGTGTTTCGGGATAACGTACATAGTATAATCATACATTATTACAGCAATCGGATAGATTAGCCAAAAAGTTTCTGTTAACATAGTGTATTATTATCTTGCTTTTCCTTTGTAGTTACACAGAATTTCCTATTTGATACCAATTAAGATTAAGATATCTAAAAAATCTATAATTTCCACTATATATAAGAAACATGTAATACATGTAAATGATTTTATCAACGTCTATTTCATTTTGTCTATTATAAACCTCACTTAAATAATTATTTCGAATTTTTCACTAATTAAAATTTTTTAACGAAACTGCATTTTTAATTTCTAAAAAAAACATTTTCTAAAATGAATTGATCGCCTGACCTTGTTCATACGATCCGTGTATTGTATCGACTTAAAGAAGAGCTACCCTTATGAGTTATCTACTTATCACCTCTTTATATATTGCAGTTTGTATCCAACTTATAATTAAAATATTCATTCACGATTATTTTAGAAATTTTTTTTAGTTACTTTTGAATATAAATTATTGAACTATCTAACAATTATTGTATAACTTATTAGAAACTTTCAAAAAATTAGGTAAAATTGAATGAAATCAAGTACATTCGACACTAAAAACCTATTACAGGAATGGGTCAGAGCAATCAATTCATACAGATTATGCAAAAATAAGTGGTGTTTGCAAACCAATATTGTACTGAAATCTAGCAAACTATATCTGAACAGTGATAAGCTAAGTTCTTCTAATCAGATACCATGTGTTTTTATACAAAATATTATGATCAATATAATTCCGTCTATTATACTTACTGTGAAGGTGCGTTATACTTTTAATTTTTGAGTGCTTCAGTGGGAGTAGTTTAGATGTCATATGTAGTTTATTTAACAAGTCAAATCCCGCTGATTGCATCAGAGTCCTTATTTACCTCCCTTAATCTAAAAAATCGGGAGATATTTGCCATTTATGTTTGCAAATTATAAACAACCTATTATGGAGAAATCCGAAAACATCTTTTATTTGTAACCGTAATCGATTAGTTACACATTAAAACACTTGCTATATTATAGTAAAAATTCTAAACTTTTAGATGGAACCTCGCATAATATAGATGAAAATGTAAAAATTACAAATAGACTGTAGATTATTGATCAATTAGTAGTGTTAAAAATGTAGTTGCAGGATATCATTTTTTTTTTGTTTGAACGCAAATGTACACGTATTGTATATTTTAAAATTATAATGCAAGTATTTACGTGGGAATTGAATTTTTTTAACTAATAATAATGATGTTATCATATAGATAACATACAGTTCATATTTTATTCTATAAAACATTCTTTATTTATTCCAACAAAAAACAAATATAGCATCTATATGTTATACACATGATAGCAGTTAATATTTGTTTAACAAAAATATATAAGTATTCATGATGGTGCTAACACATAGAGAATAATCCACAGCGATGTATCGAAGGTGGTTTAGTTATATTTTGAATTATGATGTTTGTAAAAATGAGATATTTTTTGGAAATCGGAACAAACTTTTAAAACAGTACGGGAAAACATTGTGTATAATAATTTGTCATAGAAACAATGCAAAGAGCCATAACCAGTTGCAAAATTACTCCTTCAAAAATATTGTGCTTCAAACATAATAGAATTCTGTTTAAAGTCTTCATTTTAATAAACAAAATTACCAGTAACTTTTTTATGAAAAAAAGGTATTTCGGCAACAGTTGGTCACACAATAAGTTTTTTTTAATAAAAATTTGCAGAAACATTAAAGTAATTCAATGAAATTAGGACAATTGTATAATTGTCATAAAACTAAGAGATAAAAAATGTGAAATTGAGCTTTAACATTTTTATTACAAAATGTTAGTTTAATGCAATATGTTCATAAATTGTATGACTAAATAATAAAACATTCGATAATGTTAGTATGTAAAATCAAATACAGTTATATACGATTCATAAAGAAGTTTTCGAACAAATTGAAACTTTAAAGTCTTTTAAGTTGCAAATTCCATTGTTCGTAAGCTATCCAGTGGATCAAGTAGAGTTTACGACTTCTACTTATACATAACGTGAACTATGTTTTTGTAAATTTCAAGTAGTTATCAGTGAGTCTACAGTTTGTACTATAACTATATAGTTGTCTGTCAAGCGTGGCTGACCTAATGACAACGTCTTTATTTACTTGTCATTTTCGCATTTCTTGCTCTCCAACTCTAAAAATTAATGGAGGTGCGGTTCGAGTATTGCTTTTTTGATTTGTGTTAATTTAATTATTCAAAAGTGTCGCCAATTTCAGAGAAACGACAAAAAATTCAAAGATATATTTCAACATAAAAAACTCCTTTGAGGAAAAATAACAGCACCATCATGAAGAGTAGGTCAAAATCTATCGATTTCTATTTTTGTTAGAATTAACGGACATAATAAAAAAAATAGTACAAAATAGGCAAAGAAGTTAAAGTTGTGCATGAAAAAGTAGAGGATTAAGATACGATTGGATTTATAAAAAGAACGACGAAGGAAAATGAACTTGACAAAATAACAGATAATTCGACAAAGGAAAAGAAGGCTTTTGACAATCAGAAAATAGAAAAAAACTATAGTGTAATTGATATTTTTATCACCAGTAAGGTGTTGAAATAAATAAAAAAGCAGATAGAAAAAAGTAAAGCTAAAAGGAAAAGATACAGTTGAGTAGAAGTTTTTAAGTGATAGACTGTACGTTCTGCAATAAAAGGAAAAAAAAATATAAAGCACACATTGCCGTCTAAAGAGAAAAAAAACAACAAATGGAATATCATCAATATCAGTCAGGAATATATAATTAAAAGAGAATGGAGAGATTTGCAGGAGGAAGATGATTCATGTAAAAATATAAGATATTGTTATAGGTAAATAAGGCACTACTGTAAAGATAGGAAGTTCAGAAATACGTTATGCGTTATAAATTATAATATTATGTAAATGTAAAAAGAAATTATAACACGTTGTTGTATGTCTAATCTTTTACGTAAGTTACTTGATTGAAACTAATATTAGTACTATTATGAGAGGATAATAATTTTTAATAGTTATGAAACAAACAAAGAAAATATCAGAGTATATAAGAATCTATATGTGACAAAAAAAGTAAGATAAAAAATTTACATCAACAAATATTAACAAAGCATTTCCAAATGATATCATATTATAAACTTATATTTATAATTGATTATAAAATGACCAAATATAACAAACAAAGGCTAATAACTATTTCTGTAATAATAATAATTGCGTGAATATTGTATACAGATACATATGAATCAATATTTACCCTAAATACCAATAAGAGTCATTAGTAAATTATTTACAATTATTTGATAAATTAGTAAACTAATTTCATGTATTGACTATATCTGTTCGAATTTTTAGCGAATTTCGATGAGATCGGTTCGGTTATCTATGTTTGTACGCATATATGTGTATTAAAAATTGAACTTTTTCATTCATTATTCAGACATGAGAATACAAATATTGAAATATGGGGGTATAATATATAATAGTGTAGCTTCACCCCCTAAGTGCTCCGCACGCCAAACCCTATATTTCAATATTTTTATTCTCATATCTGAATTATTAGTACAAAAATCTATTTTTCAATATAAATATGTGCGTACAAACATAGATAACCACAGCGATCTTATACAAATTTGCTTAACATTCGAACAAATATAGTAAATATATGAAATGATTTAACTGATTCATCAAATAATTGCTACCAAATAATTACTGATAATGTCTCATTGGTATTCAAGGTTAATATGATACATATGTATATTTACATAGTATTTATTTATTCGATATTACTACAGAAACATTTATAATCCTTTTTTTCGTTATTTTTGATCAATTTAGGATTAATTATGGATATTAGTTTATTAAAAGATATTATTTTGTAATTTTTTCTTAATATTTGAGTATTAAATTTTTTATTTCATTTTTTTTTATTTTGTTATACAGATTTTTATATACTTCTACATTCCTTTTTTTTATTTTATAACGATTAAAAATTAGTATCCTTTTATATAAGTGCTAATTTAATTTTCAATTGAGTAACGTATGTAATTGATTAACAATACAACAACGTGTTAGAATTTTGTTCTACATTGACAAAATAGTATAATTTTCAACGCATAACATAGTATTCAACTTTTAATCTTCACTTTAAATCATCTCCAGCATATCTTTCCATGACTTGAAAAGTTCTAAACTAACCTATAGTTTCTTCTTTTCGCTTTATTGTTCTTGCGCTGTTTTTTCTTTTTTATTTTCTTCTCATTTTACGGATGATAGAGTTGTCAATTACTATATAGTCTTTCCGTATTTTCTGATTGACAAAAGTCTTCCTTTTCTTTGTCAAATGATCTCTAATGTTGAAGTTTATTTTCCTTCGTTGCTCTTTTTATAAATCGTATCGTTTTGCAATCATCTACTTTTTGATATAGAACTTTAACTTTTTTGCCTATTTTGTATTATTTTTATTGATTAAGTCCGTTAATTTTTCGATTAGGCATGAATAAGGCCACCTCCTCTTGTCCAGTTTTATCATGGCAAAATGAAAATTGATCCCTGCTTTCTAATGCCTATGTCTAGGCTGACCCTTCCTGTCTTTTTTTTCATACATATTTTGGTATGTTTGCATTTAAACTAAACATGATATTTGTAAATCTGCATCCATTTTTCCCTTTTTTTCTTTCTTTTTTCATTTCCAAATCCATGCCTACCCTGCCTGCCTCCAGCTGCCGTATATATCCTTGTGTCTTTGCATTTAAACTCTGCTTTATATTTTGAATCTGCCTTCTATTATTTCTACATATTTTTTTTTCTGTTTCATAAGCAAGTCTCCGCTGCGTATGTGCAATATAATTTTATCATTTAGTCCATAAAAAATAGCTTTTAATTTAAACATACTTAGCTTGTTTGCTTAAGCCTTGAACTGCTATGACTATCCATTGCACCCTACCTGTGGCTTTTTCTGTATGCCACAAAAAATTTTTGTTAATAACCACGCTACTGTGTCCATGTCTTCGCTTGAACCTTCCAATGCCTTTAGTTAAAATTAAAACTGATTGGTTTTTATTCTTTTTCATTCCTAAAAATTAGAATTTTTTTTTTGTGCTTTTTCCAGTAAATTTTTTGTACTATATTTATCCCAGTATTTCTGCATGTTTTGTGTCCTTAACATGCTTGGTGCCTATAACATAATCATCAGATTGTTTAAGACAGTAAATATTGACTTTGCTTACTATTAAACCTCCTGTATTATTTTACATTCACTTAAATACACTTAGAAATACCGGGCTACACGGGCCTTTTTGTCTTACCTCTTTCATTATTTTAAGTATTACCTGTTTTTTTGTCAATTTTTAGATTTTTTTCAACATTTTATTACCTTTTTATGCTTATCGTCTGATATATAAATTAACCCGGAACATTTCTCTGTTGATGTTGTCAAATTCTGCTTTGAAGTCTACAAACACAGCATACCATCAATTGCCCCCTTACTCTATTTTATTTTCAATGAAACTATTTAGTACAATAATATGGCACCTTGTTCTTCTTTTTGCTCTGATGTCAGCCTCTTTGTCCTTTATCATTTTACTCTTATCTATCTGTTTTACTACTTTTCCAACAATTATTATTGCTAATATCTAGAGTACTACATACAAAAAGGCCATTACCCTGTAATTTTAACGTCCTTTTACTCCTTCCCTACCTTTTACATTTGATCGATTCTTGCTATTTCATACGCTTCGATAGTATGTGTGTTAATCCATAAGCTATAAAGTATGTTCTAAATTCAATTAATTACAATTTTTCATCCAAATCATTTGCAGATTCTTGAAACCGTTTTTCATAATTCTACATTCTCCTGTGTCTTTTCTGTTTTTTATTTTTACAAAGACATTCTTTGATTTAATGATGGATATATTCTCGTAAAATCTTTCTAGACATTGCTGTTGATTCCATTACTCCTGTATACGTTTTCCGTCTAACATTTGTCATTGTTGTTTCATGAGAAATTTTTAAAATTATTATTTTTATGCCTCTTTCCTTATTACGATCTCTTTTTTTCTGTTTTAATTTATTAATAGCTCTCTAAAACCTATTTGATCTTTGCTTTCTGCTACTTTTGCCTCCTTGGAGAGGAAGCTTTGCTATGGACGAAAAATTAACTGTCAAAAAATCATGTATTGAACATGTTTATTGAAGTGTAGAATCAAAATACACCACTTTTAGACAATTTTCGTATATGTGTGTTTGTGTGTGTCTATGTGTGTAATCGGTTGTATCTTACGATTTTGTCGCCCGATTTTGATCCAACAGGGCTTATTTATTTTGTCTTCGGATTTATATCGGAGTAAAAAAAAACGTCCGTATTTTACTGTAATTTTCTTCTTAGTTGGTTATAACGGATTTTTCAAAATTGTGTATTTCGGAAAAATTGATTTTTAAGCTATTTATCCTTATTTTAGAGTATTTTAAGATATAAATTCTTAAATATCAATAAATGTTTCATAAAAAAACGCGTTAGGTCGAAATTAAAAAAATTTAGTAGCTGGGTGTGCGTAGATGAGAATGGAAAATGTATATAATCAGTCATATCATAGAATTCTTTTGGCCGATTTCAATAATTCCAGGCTTCTTTTTTGTTTTTTAATCGTTGTTTTAGAATCTTTTACGTTTAGTGTTTTTATAATGAACATTTTAAAAGATCATTATATTACTTATATACAAAAAAAGTATTAGGATGGAATTAACAAAAATTGAGTAGCTGGTTGTGCGTGGTTGTAAGTGGGGAATGTATACAATTAGTCATGTCTCAGGATATCATTAACTGATTTTTATCGCTGTTTATGGTTATTTTACGATGGATATTCTGTAATTTTTTTTGGTCTTTCGATACCCATCATTGCTCAGAAAAAAAAAAATCAATTTCATTAAATCATTTTTTTTATTTTGATTCTGTTGATTTCAGAAAATTGTTTTTTTTTAAAGTAATTTTGTCACTGTCGAACGTTTTTTTAGAATATTTTGTGGTAGACAATCTGAAAGATCATAAAATGTTTTCACAATTTTTATTTTTATTTAATCGATTCTGGTAAATCGATTCTTTTGAAAATATGGATTCTTTCGCCAGTAAACGTTGCAGAATATTCTGTAATAAAAGATGTTGAAGATGAAATTTCTCAAATAATAACAATTTTGGATTTAGAAAAAATGAAAATTTATGAGAGTTCGTGTAGAAAAGAATCAATACATGTGAATGAGGAAGCTCTGTGCCAATAAATTGGAAGCGGGTCAAACGTTGTTTTAGTCAATTTCATGACAAAAAATCTTGTACTTTATAAGATTTTCTGAAAATGATTATTTTGATTTGATATATTTCAGAAAATCGATTTTTTTGAAGATTGATTTTTTTGCCAGTAAACGTTGTTTCAGATTATTTTTTTGTAAAAGATCTTACAGGTAAAATTTCTCATACAATGACGTTCCTGGACTTAGAAACTTAGAAATTGGATTAGAGTGTGTGTAAAAAAGACGAACATGTAAATCGGAAAGCTTTATGCCAATAAATTAGCAGCGGTTTTCTTAGTTTCCGTAGGCTTGTTTAATGTTTTTATCTTTCATTAATCAATTTATGCATTTAAAATTTGTCTTAAGTTCCATCTCTACTTTCCCTTTAATCTTTTTTGTATTTATTTACATTATTTATAATCTATATTTTCTGCTTCATTATTGTTAAATCCTGTTTATCGATTATTAATCATTTGTGGATATTATCATTTTTAGTTCTTCTGCTACCCATGTAATTACATTACGTAACCTGTTATATTTTTTAAGACATTTATTCCATATGTATATGAACCTACTTGCGCGCTCTGCTTGCCGATTTTCCAATTATTTATATTTACTAGGGGGCTCCGCCCCCCACACGCTTCGTGCGCCAACCCCCACCTATTAACCAAACATTAATTTCCATTATTTTTCAAGAAAAATAAAATCATTAGCTATTTTATAACAGTTAGTTTTCATTTTTTTATGGTTAAATTACTTTTTATTCAATTTTTCAAATTCTTGTTTTTAAATTTTCAGCTAGTCTCAACCAATCAGATCAAGAGTTATTCTGTCGACAGTCACGGTAACTTATTCTTTCAGGAGAGATAAAATAAATCATTTTCATGATCATCATATGAATATACAACATTTGTTATGATAATCAATTTATCTTTTATATATTATTTTAGCTTATATTTGCTTTATTCTTTAATTTAAAAAATTATTATTGAAATTTATTTTATTTTCTTTCTATGTATAAATATTTTAATTTTCTTCTAAAGCTGTTATAAAAACATTTCTTTAATTAAACTTTTAATTTAAAAAAAAGTAGAACATTGAAGAAAACGATTGCTTGGGCTAGGACTTTGGACACATACACAGACGTGACGTATTATGATTTTAGATAATAAATAATCAGATTTTACGTAGCATATATTACTGAGTGCATTTACATAGAACAAATACCATACTTGATTTTGGTTAACTCAATGGCTCTTTTTTTATAAAAATTACCATTACGTTTAATACTCATAAAACAACAATAATAGCTAAAATGAACATACAAAAAAGAATCGGACTTTTGGATAAATTTCATCACATCTATATTACATTAATACAAGATTATCTATATACTTATAATAGTACAATAAGTATGTCAATTGAATGCACTGATGCTCTTTACATTTTTCGCGCACTATCTACACATTTTTTACAATTGCCACCATTCTATTTGAAAAACTTTTATAATTTCTAGTGATTTTATGGTTTTTTTTATCTAAAGAGTCCCCCTACTGCTTAGAATATTTTGACTGCGTAAATTCTAATGTTGAGTTATTATAAACAAAAATGTTCTACTCAATGTATTGTAAAAATTTGTTACATTAAAGTAATGATGAATTTTTTTACAGGTTTACCTTTTCAATTCTTTAAAATTCTTATATTTAATGTAATAATAATTTTTAAAATAATGTATTGAAGATATAAACAGTATAGCATTAAACTTCACACGAATCTTATTCTTAAAAAAAGTATTAGTACGATGACAATTTGTTTTAAATAACTAAAGAATATCTAAAAAATTTTGTTTGCATGATTACTATTTTTTAAAAAACGAAGTCTTTTTGAATATTATCAAAAATCTTAATACAAACATTATAAGTAAAATGCATCATAAGCCCTTTTTGGTCTCTCCACTAAAATTAAATACCTTTATTTACTGATGACCTATAGTAGCGTATATGTTGTGCTAAAGACAAATACACGTAATGTGTGAATCATGATCGTAGGTTGTAAAATGAGCTGCAAAAATAGTTTCTCAAAAGAAAACATAATATATAAAGTCTTAACACATTACGTGTATCTGTTTTCAGCACAACATGTACGCTACTATAAGTCATCGGTAAATAAAGGTATTTACTTTCAGTAGAGAGACCAAAAAGGGCTTATGATGCATTTTACTTATAATGTTTATTTTTTTTTAATATAAAATTCAAACAAACAGTTTCTTACATAACCATTGCTTTTCGTTCATACGCTCCTCAAAGTCTACTCTGTCTTACTATAATGTTACATTGTTATTCTGTTAGTCAAGATTACTATCTTAGATAAACCAGATTATTTTGAAACAAATTGATTATCGACCAATCGGCAACCACATGTGCTGTGTATGATCACTTATTATAACTAAGGACTTCGTACAACTAAGAACATAGTTACTGTCGTTCTTCTGATCAGCTGTATAAACTTATTGTCATGGCTTATATATGATTATATATGAAAAAATGTGCGGTCGTTTATGGAAATCAACCAATCACCAGCTTGCCCTGCAATATTTAACCAATATCGTAGACCATTTGTTAACATTGCAAGCTTAAATTATGAATAATCCACACATAACAATTGATTTAATATTGCAAAAAATATGATTGCCCTGTCGTTGGCTCTTAAAATGCTTTGAAAGACACCTTATATTTTTTACATCATGTGATGTACCGTATACAATTCCGACTCAATACGCAACATGGAAACCAGTTTGTTATCTGCCCTAATATTCTTTAATAAAATTTGGTAAATTTTTCAGTCAGTTGTAATTTTCCTTATTTGCTTGTTTAAAGCAGTATAAACTATAGTTAGTTGTTAGATTTGCTGTTGTCAATTCTTAAAACGGAGGTAAAACTAATATTTTTTTGTACAGATAGTGTATGTAAACAAGAATGTTACTAAGTACAAACTGTATTTTTTCTTTGTCAATTTTATCAACCCCTGCCTTCATATACATATTACCATCTAAAAATTTGGTGATAGCTACTTAAGTGCAGATTACTTGAAAAGACATCTAAAACTATGTAATAAAGAGAAAAATTTAATTTATTCCAACATAATATTTGAGCGTGTTATTTTGATTGCAATGTATACTTGATATTTGATAACTTAGTTCTACAGGTGCTTATTCCTAATTCAATTGATTATAAAAAAGTCAAAATTAAACAAAAAATTATGAAAATTGTTTTCGTTCTTCCCTTACTTAACAGATTCGCTCTACAAACTAACTCCATATCATTTTCCAATACAATTTTTATTTAAGTGAATTCAACGATAATAGTGATGAAAACTATAATATTTTGAAGAGGGAGGAGAGCTAATATTTGCTGGAAAACCGTAGAACTATATCATATATTAGAAGATATAGAAGTGCACTTACGTTTGTATGGTAGTGTTTTGTTTGAGTTGAGTGTTTACTTGATACTTTTCTTGAAATGTGATTCATTATTCAAATTTTTTTTTTCAATTTACACGTAATTATTATTTATTTAAATTATATGTGATTCTATACATAGTTTTTCCAATAATTTATTTGAGTTAGACTTAAATGTTATAAATTACTTAAAACATCAAAACTTAACATTTATAGAAATTTCGGCTTAATAGGTTATACCTTACGAATTAAAGTTTGAGTCAATTTTACTCACCTTAAAATCATATATCGGATGAACTTATAATTAAGCTAAGTGAGTTAGAGAATAGTAGGAGGTGATAAGGAGGTGAGAAGGAACTGGGTTTAAGGTGGAGGGGAGATAAGGGGGTGGTAAAGTGGAAGTGGAAGTAAAGTGGGGGGGGAGTTAACCCCAAAAAAAATTGGGTTAAGAATCACGTAAAATGAACAAATTAATACGTGATTAAAGGGGGTGGTGAGGGTGAGCTGG
>JAPYYV010006636.1:0-23301 GCA_030522625.1 Copidosoma aretas | reverse complement strand
ATTAACTCCGCGAGACCTAAAACAATTATAAAAAGTTAGCAAAGTGCAATCTGAATGCCCACCAACACCAAATACCTAGATAGTTGAGTGTAGACTTGTAGCGTGCTCGAAACGTTAAAAAAAAAAAAAAAAAAAAAAAATTGTCTATTTTGGAAGGTAATTTGCTAAGAGATTCACAATAATTAAGAACATCACATGAAATTTTAGAGTGAATATGTATCATTGTCTCAAGAATGTGTACTAAACGTTCAAGATTTACAAATCTCAGTATTTGCTGAATGGAACCTTTGAACGAATGAATGGCTTGTAGAATTGTCTGATTCCCGAACTCAAAGACAACTGTAGAGTGTGCCCATAAGGGCCTATATTGGAATATACTATTAGAGATGTGCGTTAATTGATGTGTGTTGTATGTTGAAGATGACAGTGAGTATAACTTTTCTGATTCAATCACAAATCGATGTAGTTGCTCATTCATCCTAATCAAGTCAGAGTAACTAATGTCCATAGACAAACCAATATGTAATGCATGAACTACTAAGGACCAGTGCTTGAAGAACTGTTTATTATGCCGTGATTCACTTAGGATCGGTAAGCTATATTATAGAACCGCATTTTTATATTCTTTAGCCTTCCACAGAAATATATCGTCTAAACTTTTAGAAATTCTACCGAATTAAAGAGGTGTATTAATATTTTTATAACTCGTTTATTTCATTGTATTCGTTAGTAAAAATGAAGGATAATATCAGATAAGTGTATTGCTTAGCAACACCTTTCATATAACAGTGAAGGTAATCGGGTACAAAACTGTTAATAATGTTAAAATATTTTCAGTTTAATAACGGAGAAGCACTAACTACACCCTTTACTGTTTTACAAGTGTTAACAGCTTCTTTTGCGTATAATACTGTAGTGGAAAAAGTTGTTGCTTTTGGAGTGGAAAAGTGTAAGGGTATCACCTACTCCCGGCATAAAATTCGCCCTTTGCTTACACCAATTACAGACAAAATAGCCGTTAAACTGAATTGTGCCATTCATTGATGATCTTGCTCCTGTATCTACAACGCATACTAAAGGGTACAATTTAATCAAACATTTTTTACCCTTAACTTTACACAAGAACCCTTTATTACTCAGTTTATTCATAGTGTAACGGTAAACATTTAAAAAAAGATACTTATGTCAGGCTTACATTTGGCACACCACAACCCCGCTATTATTCAACTCATACTTCTGATTTTGAAAGGTAACTCGTTACGCATTAAAAAAATTGGCCATGTAGATACTTCTGATAAAGAATAATTGGAGCTCCGTCACAATCAAATACATAAGTAGCATAACACAAACGGTCAGCTTCTCGTAAAATCTTCACAAACTGACGATATAATTCACCATCATGTGTATCTCTTAGATGGTTTATTTCATGCACTCTTCCATCAACAACAGTATCGTAGTACTCATCAAACTCTTGCAAGTACTTCTGAACAGCTTCCGATGGATCAACAACAGCAACAAAAAGAGGATTTACATGGTTGTGATGCGCAACTCTCTCTTTAGGCCTTGCAAACATTCAATTCCTCTAAATTAAGACAAGTACCCAAGTAATTAGTACAAAAAGTACACTGCGTGAAAAGTTACACCATCATGTCCATTATATAACTTATCCACCAAATATCGTGTATCACGGAAAAACTTTGCACTTAAGGTTATATTGATCATTTTAAATGAATTTACTGTTGCAGAAAACGTTGGATGATTGTGCAGAGAAAATTTAAAAGTCGATAGTAATAGTTCTGCGGGTGATTTATTAACTCGATTGTTCGCAGATTTATAATAACATTCGTTGTCCCGAAGATTACTTGTGTTTCTGTGTTCATCACTTTCGTTTAATGAATCAACGGTCTTCTGATGTGTATTTTAAATATTAAAAAAATCTTAAATTGATGACTCCATTGTACTTCTTTTTTCATACGATTAAAAAAAAATTTATTTAAATAAGTACTGTTGCGAAAAAAATTTATGTATTTTAAATGATCTATTAATACCAGCTGATCATCATGGAAGGATGAAAAAACCTAATTCGATCCAATTAAATACTTTCATATGACCTATGGCTCAATAGAAAGAGACTGGCACAGTGACTAGAGCAGATATATTATTGTTTTTTAGTTCATGGTCAGTTCTATTATACACTAATGGCAAAATATACGGGCGAATACTAGACTAAAAGTAACACTCTGTAATCTTAGGGAAGAAATATATATATTTATGTATTCTGATTAAAACTCGTGTACATTGCCGACTGCACTGTAATACCACAAATAAAACACAAAGAAACAGATTGAGAAAGCCACAAAAATAGGCTTACCTACGTCTACTCTACGTTTCTAACGATTGTGTTTTATCATAAAAATTTGTATGTAAAAATGAATATGTATGTCACGATATCTACAGTAAAAAGATAGCTCCCATCTTAAATGAGTTACTAAGTAATATCAATATCTACTTGGACTTAACGGATTTCTATTACTACGACTTATTAAATGACGCTAATAAAGATGACCTATATCCGTAAGAAAAAATTAATACTAAAAAATAAGTCTAATCTATTAACAGTGGCTATTTGTTACAAATACTGTATTTAATAATTTGTTAGGAAAGTACTACTGTTAAATTTCGAAAAGGACGTAATCCGAGCAAAGCTATGATTGGTAATACATATCCATCCTTATCTTGAGTAATAACGTCATTTATAACGTCCCTAAAGACGTCATTATGACGTCTCTAAAGATGTCACCAATGACGTCTCTAATGAAGTCTCTAAAGACATCACCAAAGACGTCTCTTGATACGTTTTTGATACTATAAGAAACAAAAATTTTGTAATTTTTTTCGTATAAATCACGTATGAATTCATTATTCGCAACAATTTTGTTGACTAAGAAAAAAAAAAAAAAAAACCGCTGTAGTCTAGCTCGAACTCGATCCGTCAGAATCGAAATTCAGCATCTTATCCACTTGGCCAGAGAGAATACGATACTTGAATAACAATTTTAGTCGATATAAGGTACAAGTTCTAAGAGCATTCTGTTTTTATCTTCTTTACAAGCCAAGTCACAAATAAATACACTGAAATTCTACTCTATATTATAGTTAAATATTTCTTTTCTAATTCAGTTATAATATCAAATTAAGGAGGTTTAAATAAATAAAAGCAATTTTAAATAAAAATATGATATTGATTTTATGAAAGAAATTTTTAAATATAATATAGAGGGGAATTTTAGTGTATTCATTTGGGATTTGGCATGTATAGAAGATAAAAACGGAATGCTTTTAGAACTTGTACCTTCTATGGACTAAAATTGATATCCAGATATCGTATCCTCTCTGGCCAAGAGGATAAGATGCTAAATTCCGATTCTGACAGATCGAGTTCGAAGCTAGACTACAGTGGGTTCTTTTTTTTTTTTTTAGTCAACAAAATCATTGCGAATAATAAATTCATACGTGATTTATACAAAAAAAATAACATAACGTATTTTTCTTATAGTATCAAAAACGTATTTAGAGACGTCTTTGGTGACGTCTTTAGAGACGTCATTATTGACGTAATTAATGACGTCTTTGGGGACGTCATAAATGACGTCATTACTCGAGATAGGGATCTATTCTCCGACAAGCAGTATTATCTCTCGCACCGTAAAATATTATTCAAATTTTTTTATGTATATATAATTTGACTACAGTAATTAACTAATATTCTCATCCAAAAGCAAAGACGTAAAAGTACTTGATTTCGAGCTTAAGTCATAAGCTTTTAGATCCTACTTGGCCCAATAAGAAATTAAAAATAGCGGATCCAATATGGCAGCTCAAATTAGGAAAAATAAGGTATTATCGATAATACAAGACAATAAAAACTCCAATCGATGTATATTAACTTGATGCTACTTATTACGTAAGCGCTTTAACTTACCAGACTGTTGAGCGAATCTACTGATTGCTAGGACAACTAACATAACCTCCAAAATCCCCACAACCCCGTAACGCCAGCCTTTTAAACAAAAAGTTTTACGAATCGAAATCTTTGATATTAATAGTATTGTAAGCATGTGTTTTACAACTTTACAGACAAATGGACGAACCCAACGACTACTAGGAGACCTAACATAACTTAAAAAATCCCCACAACCCCGTAAAGCAAGCCTTTTAAACAAAAGGCTTAACGAATCGAAATATTTGAACTTACTAGTATTGTAAACATGTGTTTTCCAACCTTACAGACTGCTGAACGGACTCAACGACTACTAGGATACCTAACATAACCTCCGAAATCCCCACAACCCCGTAACGGCAGCCTTTGAAACCAAAAGTTTTACGAATCAAAATCTTTGAACTTAATAGTATTGCAAACATATGTTTTCCAACTTTACTGGCTGCTAGACGAACTTAACGACTACAAGCACACCTTACACAACCTTAAAATCCCCCACAACCCCGTAAGGCAGACTTTTTAAACCAAGAGCCTTACAAATCGGAATATTTAAACTTAATAGTATTTTAAACATGTATTTTTAAACTTTATAACTACCGAACGAATCGAACGACTACAAGGACACGTAACATAACCTCAAAAATCCCCACAATTGGTACAATTTTCTTTTCAAACGGCACGCGTGATGGGGTTGTGAAGATTTTTGAGGATATGATAGGTATTCTTGAAGTCGTTGGGTTTGTTCAGTAGTCTGTAAAGTTGGAAAACACATGTTTACAATACTATTAGGTTTCAATATTTCGATTCGTAAAGCTTTTGCCTTGAAAAGCTTGCGTTACGGTGTTTTGGGGATTTCTGAGGTTATGTTAGGTGTCCTAGTAGTCGTTGGGTTCGTTCAGAAGTATGTAAAGTAGGAAAACACATGTTAACAATACTATTAAGTTCAAAGATTTCGATTCGTAAAACTTTTGGTTTAAAAGGTTTGCGTTACGGGGTTGTGGGGATCTTAGAGGTTATGTTAGGTGTCCTAATAGTCGTTGGGTTCGTTTAGTAGTCTGTAATGTTGGAAAACACAAGTTTACAATACTATTAAGTTCGAAGATTTCGATTCGTAAAACTTTTAGTTCAAAAGGATTGTGTTACGGGGTTGTGGGGATTTTGGAGGTTATGTTAGGTGTCCTGGCGATCGTTGGGTTCGCTAAACAGTCTAGAAAGTTCAAGTGCTTATGTAATAAGTAGTATTAAGTTTTATATACATCGATTTGAGTTTTATTGTCGTGTATAATCGACAATTCTATATTTTTCTTAATTTGAGCAGCCATATTAGATCCGCCGTTTTAAATTTCTTAATGGGCCAAGTAGGATCCAAAAGCCTATGAGTTAAGCGAGAATCTATGCCCTTGAACGTCTTTGTAGGTGCTCCCAAATTTTAAACTGGGAAGTGATCCGGTTGACGCGATTTTGTCCATATATACACAAAAAATATATACAAATATAAGGTCTGATCAGATCAGCACATCCACGCAGTTTTAAGCTTGGCCACCACGCGGCGTTGATGCTTGCTTTCGGATGAGGATAGATGTTACAGGACAACATAGTACGTTTTTCCCCTAGGCCTTGAAGTGCAACAAATACGGTCCATTCGTTACTTAAAAAAGTGTATTTTGGCAAGTTTCCCAAAATGGTCTTCAGCTTCTGGCGTCTTAAATAAAATTCTCACAACGTAGAGCATACACATTAGTTTTTATGTCACGTTATTTAAAAATGTGGATTACAACTCTCCAGCAATGTATTTTCATGTACTAGCTGTCATTGAACTAAATAGGCTAGACACAAAACTAAATTCCCTGCTTCACTTATTTTTTGTTGTTGCACATGAACAAACTTTAATCTAGTTTTTGGTATTTTTGTATTATGTATATAAAATAAAACTCAAACTCCATAGAGAATAACTGTGAAAGCGGTAGTCGGTAAGGGTTACTATCTTACTTGCAGGCTTATTAAGGAGGCTGAACACATGTATCGAAGTATCTTAAAAACAGATAAGATTTAAATCAATGATAATTAAGTATGCATTCTACCACTGTGCAAAATTTTGGCATAGGTTGCTGCGGAAATTTTTTAGTAAAATACGTTACAAGTTAGCGTCTTATACATAGGCTTTTATGAAGACTGGCTCTGTTTTTACTGGTAATCACATCATAACTTTCTTAAATCACCTTAAACATTAACAAAAAGCTAGTGACATATAGTATACACAACGTTCTTTTAATCAAACATAAGAAAAATGAAGGTTGCTGCGGATTTTACTGAGATATTTCCATCTGAAGTATAGACACAATAGGAAAAGTAAAGTTTATTAGGTTAGAGCGTCGTCTGCAAAACGCGCGGTGCATGTATGGCTATGGTTATGACTATACCTATATACATTGTTGACTGTATATGGTATGTTGAGCCGCCTTAAACTGCACAGTTAGGTCATTAGACATAAATGGATGTGTAATTTGAACATTTGGAGAGTAACTTCCGCAAATTTATTTTTCCACTTAAACGGGTGTCTGAAAGTATATAAAATAATTATTAGATATACATCACGCTATTGAAGCTAGGAATAAAAACAAATATACTTCTTCGGAAGGAGTAAATGGAATGCATTCCCGCAACAATTCGTTATTTTTATGATTAGTACTGAAGGATTCTACCCCCTTGTCAAACACAAAAATACTAGGGTTTGGTGGAATCTGTAAATACATTAAATACATAAATAATGTATAAAATTATCTCACTACATGAACAACTAATATAAACACAGGCGAAAAAATTGCTCTACTATGATTCGTTAAAATTTTTTTCTATAAGTATGAAGATCAGTATGAAAGATGAGAGATAAAACGTAAAAAATTAAAGAATTAGGTTAAAACATTTCAAACCTCAAAGTGATTTCAATAAACAGAAAAATTTCTCTCATGAAGTTATCAACACAAACGTAAGACTTTGTATGTTCATCTTCCTTGCGGTGCCGTACCTACATTACAAATCTAAACTGAGAAAACTTTATCCAATAGAAGAGTGTTAGGAATTTTCGGAAATCCAAAATTTTTTAATAACATTATGCATACAACTGCGTATAACTGTGTTTTTTTTTGGTTCTTTTATTCATAACAACATTTATAATTCAAGAAAATAGCCCGCTACCTTGAAGTTCTAAAGTGCTAATCTGTTCAGAATTGCACAAGCTTTAATGCTATGTGTTGCTTGTGACACTGATTTTTGTAAAACTGTTTATTTTTAATGAAGAAGCTTAGCGAATTTTTGGCTGAAAGGAAACAGCTTAACACATATCTGTGTAACAAGTGTCACCTAGCATTAAAGCTTGTAAAATTCCGAACTGATTAACAGTGAAAAGTACCAATGTAATTAGTAATTTTGTCCAGTTATAAACCATTTTAAAAATAAAAACAGCCGAAAACACGTGCTGCAGCGCAGCGTGAAACAATGCTTTTTTAAAATTGCTTCCTAAATTTTTTTTCAACAATGCATTCTAAAATTCTGAACACTCGTTCTTCAAAGATAAATTTATACTATGGCATAACAAAATTTTGGATTTTCTAATATTCGTAACGCACTTCAATCAGTTAAATTATTTAATTTCAGGCTACAATCTTGTCCGAGTCAACCATGACCTTATCAATAACTTGTAAGCATAACTGCAAGAAACGAAACAGTCTGAGGAGCCTCTGTGATTTTTTTGATGAGTTAAGCCTTTAAATACTGGCGAATTTAAGGTAACCTAGTGAGGAGCATCTTATAGACTGTAATATAGGTATGGCACTGCAAGGAAGCTAACTTTATAATTACGTCAATCGTAATAAAGTATCATTGATATTGTCATCGATTCTACGCATGGTTACTCGGCAGATATTCTCTATTTTTTACATAGATGTGGTACCACAAGTAAAAAAACAATTTGTTTTTATTTTGATTATATATTACATCTTTTAAATATTGTCTATGATGGACTAAAAGAACAATTGCATCAATACAATGAAACGTTTATTTGAATAAGAAACAAAACATATTTATTCAAATTAATCCTTTCAAAAGTATCATCGTTGATTCTATGTCAAAATCAACGTTTATTTAATATTAAAATCAACGTTAAATTAATCTCAAATCAACGCTAAATCAATGTTAAATCAGCATTTGAAATCAATGTTAAAACGCAACGTCGATCAAAAATAGACGTAACATTAAGATTGTTGTACCATCGACAGTAAAAATAATTAAATGTTTTTCATTAAAAATATACAAAATAGCAAATAAATAACGAAACCGCTAAAGAAAGAAAAAAGGGGGGCATTGGATTATGGTTTTAGGAATTGAACGTGATCCGACAAGTTTAAAAGTCATGCATCTCAAACACTTGGCGAGCGTGGTTTTGATACGATGAGAAGAATTTACGTCCTTTTAACTTACAACTGCCACAAATGTTTTTTTTCTAATTCATTTTTCACATGTAGTGACTAGTATGTACTAGATATTTTCACAAACTTTTATTACAAAGGGAGTGTCTTCTTACGAAATAAGGTGATTCCGCCGGAATTTTTCGTGTAGAATCCGAATTTATTGTTTTATTTTATGTAAATGTCGCAGAATTTGTTGGAAACACTATTGTTTAAACAAATAACGAAATCAGTATTCTTGGCACTGGACAAATACCGATTTTTTAAGTTGTTCAAACAATTTTGTTTCACGTAATCACCTTATTCTATAAGTAGACACTGCCTTTTACACAAGATTATACCTAGCCCCACATAAATTTGTTTGATAGAAGCTTGCGAAAATATGTAATAAGTACTGAATGTGAAAAATGAATTAGCAAACAAACATTTGTTGCAGTTGTAGGTTAGGGGCCATAGAAAAACAGCGTGGTCACTTAAGGGGGGGGGGGGGGTTAGAGCAAAATATATGCTACGTAAAGCTACTTGGGGGAAGGTAGGGATCAAATACCAAGCTACGTGGTTTATCCTACCAAAAAGGAATCAATTCAGTTAAGTCCAAAAATTTTTGTATTAATTTCTTCAAACATAAATTTTGCTTCCTTGCTAGGGGTGGTAGGCTTGATGGCGTTGAGGCGGCAAAAATTCAAGTCCGTCCCTGCTTGCGAATCAAAGCCCGAGGAAAATTTGACACCGCCCTGGCCACATACACATGAGTGGCAAATATTTTCTTTATTTTTATATGTTTAAATATTTATATATTTTATTTTTATATATTTATGTTAATAAATATTATTTAATTGTTCTTTACAACTTCGGGCATTTTTTAAAGTCTGGTGTGCACTCAGTAGGAAAAAGAGGTGTCAAATTACACATTAATTTATGTCTAATTACCTGACTGTGCACTTTAATAAGCCTGTAAGTAAAATAGTAACCCTTAACGCCTATAGCTTTCAGAGTTAATCACTATAAAGTTCAAGTTTTATTTTGAATATATAATACAAAAATACCAAAAACAAGATTAAAGTTGGTTTATGTGCAACAACAAAAAATATGTAAAGCAGGGATTTTAGTTTTGTGTCCAGCCTATTTAGTTCAATGACAGCTAGTACATGAAAATACATTGCTGGAAGGTTGTAATCCACATTTTAAAATTACGTGACATAAGAACTAACGTGGATGCTCGGCGTTGTGAGAATTTTATTTTAAACGCTGAAAGCTAAATACCATTTTGGGAAATCCATCAAAATACACTTTTCTATGTAACGAATGGACCGCATTTGTTGCACTTTGAGGCCCAGGGGCAAAATGTACTATGTTGTCCTGTAACATCTATCCGCATCCGAAATCAAGCATCAACGCCGCGTAGCGGCCAAGCTAAGTGCTGCGTATATGTGCTGATCTGATAAGACTTTATATTTGTATATATTTTTTGTGTATGTATATATATTTAACCTATATAAGTAGTTTTTCAGTCTGAACACATTAGCAAGCATACGCAGCTTTCAGCTTGTATACCACGCGGCGCTGATGTTTCCTTTCGTATGAGAATATTAGTTAACTAATCTAGTCAAATTATACAGACATAACAAAAAATTTGAATACTATTTACAGTGCAAGAGATAATACTGCTTGCCGGAGAATAGATGGATATGTATTACCAATAATAGCTTTGCTCGGATTACCTCCTCTTCGAAATTTAACAGTAGTACTTTCCTAACAAATTTTTGAATATGGTATTTGTAATGATTATCCATCATTATTTTTCTCTCGCTTTTTTTTTCGTTTTTTTTTTTCTTTTTACAGATGACAGAAATGTCTATTACCATTCAGTCTTTTTCTATTTCCTGATTGACAAAAGTCTTCTTTTCCTTTGAAAATTATCTTTGATTTCGTTAAGTTTATTTTCATTTGGTGTTCTTTATATAAATCCTATCGTTTTCTAATCCTCTACTTTTTCATGCACAACTTTAACTTCATTGCCAATTTTGTATTATTTTTATTTATAATGTCTGTTAATTCTAACAAAAATAAAGATCGATAGATTTTGACCTGCTCTTCATGATGGTGCTTTTTTTTTGCTCAAAAACCTTTTTTTGTGTTGAAATATGTCTTTGAATTTTTTGTCGTTTCTCTGAAATTTGCCACAGTTGTAAAATATATGATTAACGCGAATCAAAAGAGCAATACTCCGACCACACCTTGACAAATTTGTAGTGTTAGAGAGCAAGAAATGCGTAAATGACAAGCAAACAAAGACGTTGACATGGGGTCCACCACGCTTGACAGACAACTATATAGTTATAGTACGAACGATAGACTCACTGATATCTACTTTACATTCATCAAAACATTGCTTACGTTATATATAAGTAGAAGTCATAAACTTTATTTGATCCACTGGATGATTCGCGAACAATGGAATTTGCAACTTAAAAAAAGTAAAACTTTTGATTTGTTCGAACACTTCATTAAGAATCGTATATAACTGTATTTGATTTTAAATAGTAACATAATCGTATGTTTTAATATTTAGTCATAGAATTTAAGATTATATTGAATTTAACTAACATTTCACAGTAAAAACGATTTAAAGCTTAATTGCATGTTTTTTATCTTTTTTTTTTAATACAACTAGACAATTGTCTTAATTTTATTGAATTACTTAAATTTTTCTGTAATTTTTTGTAATAAAAAAAAAGATAGTGCTACCAGTTGCTGCAAAAATAACTTTTTTTTTTTTTTAAATTACTGATAATTTTGTTTATCAAAATAAGGACCATAAACAGAAGTATATTATGTTTAAAGCACTATATTTTTGAAGGAGTAATTTTAAAACTAGTTTCTATGACGAATTATTATACACAATATTTTCCCGTGTTGTTTTGAATGTTTATTCCAATTTTCAGAAAATATTTTGTTTTCAGAATTAACAAATTTTATAATTCGAAATGTAATTACAGGATTTTCGATACATCGCTTCGGATTATTCTCTATGTGTTAGCACAATAATAAGTACTCATATATTTTTGTTAAGCAAAAATTAATTGCTATCATGTATATTACGTGTCATTGCTAAATTTGTTTTTTGTTGGGATAAATAAAGAATGTTTTAAGTGATAAAATACTAACTGTATGCTATCTATGTGATAACATCATTACTATTACTTGATAAAATAACATTCCTTCGTAAATACTTGCAATATAAATTTAAAATATCCAATACGTGTGCATTTTATTTGAACAAAAAAAATGATTTTCTGCAACCACATTTCTCATACTACCAAATGATCAATCTTCTACGGTCTATCTGTAATTTTTCCATTTTTATATGTATTATGCGAGGTACCAACTGAAAGCCTGGAATTTTTACTATAATACAGTAGGTGTTTTAATGTGTAACTCATTCTTTACGGTTACAAATAAAAGATGTTTTCAGGTTTCTCCATAATAGGTTGCCTATCATTTGCAAACATTAATGGCAAATATCTCCTAATTTTTCAGATTCAGAAAGGTTAATAAGGACTTCGCTGCAATTAGCGGATCTTGACTTGTTATATAAACTACAGATGCCATCTCAACTACTCCCGCTAAAGCAACCTTAAAATAAAAAGTATGATACACCTTCACTGTAAGTATAATAGACATAATTATATTAATAATAATATTTTGCATTGAAAAGACATGGTGTCTAATTGGGTGATCTTAGCTTATCACTGTTGAGATATAGTTTGCTAGATTTCAGCACAATAATGGTTTGCAAACTCCTCTTTTATTTGCATCATCTGCATGAATCGGTTGCTCTGCCCCATTCCTGTAATAAGTTGTTATTATCGAATATACTTTACTTCTTTTAATTAAACGTTATTTTTTTAAATTTTCGATTTACTCATTACAATAATTGTTGGATAGTTTATTAATTTATATTAAAAAATAACTAAAAAAAAAATGTATAAAAACAGCGTTAATCAATATATTAATTAAAAGTTGGATACAAACGGCAATACAAAAGTACAGAAGGAAGTGATAAGTAGATAACTCACAGAGGTAGCTATTGTTTTAATCGATACAAAACACCGATTGTATGAACAAGATCAGGCGTTTTATTTATTTTTGAAAATTTTTTTTTAGAAATTAAAAATTCAGTTCCGTTAAAAAAATTAAAATAGTGAAAAATTTTAAATAATTTTTTAAGTAACGTTTATAGTAGACTAAATGAAATAGACATTGGTAAAGTTATTTACATGTATTATTTGTTTCTTGTATATATTGTAAATTATAAATTTTTTCAGATATTTTAATCTTAATTGGTATCAAATAAAAAATTCTGTGTAACTATAGTTGAAAAGCAAGATAATAATAAACTATGTAAACAGAAACTGTTTAGCTGATCCGTCCTATTGTAGTAATGATGTATGATTATACTATGTACGTTATCCCGAAACGCAGTAGACTACTGCCTAAATTCTGCATTACTAAATAGATTAATAATTGATATACAGTTTGAGCGGGCAATTCTATTCTGTTGTTTAGTCTCAGGTGCTTGGTTTTTGTTTTTTTTGGATTCCGTATTTAGCCGAATTATACGGGTCTTCCCGTATGTGTTTAATAAGTGTTATAACTGACGTTAACGTGTTTTATTTTCTGCATCAGAAGAGCAGGCTTTGTTATTCTTGACGTAGTTGTAGAACATTTAAAAAAAAAAAAAATTTCTCTTTCTTAAATATAGAGATCAGCTGTCATCAAATGTGACTATTTTTCTATGTTGTTAGAAGCATGTGCTATCCAGCCAACCTTGTTCATTTACATTATAATTAAAAGTATAATACACCTTTACAGTAAGTACAATGCACAAAATTATATTGCTAATGATATTTTGTATTAAAAAGACATTTTAAGCTATTAGCAGATCTTAGCATATAACTGTTAAGATATAGTTTGCTAGATTTCAGCACAATTATAGTTTGCACACACCTATTTTTTATTTGCATGATGTGCATAAATCGGTTGTTCTGCCCGACTCCTGCAATCGGGTGTTATTAGGGTATAATACAGGGTATTATTCCATGTAATTTATTCCAAAACTCAATATACTTCTCTGCTTGCACATTTAGTACATAATTGATCTGTTATTAGACAGTGTAAGCCGGTAAGCCGATTTAGTTATGTAGTTGCAGGTCTTATATTTTATTCCTATTTCTAATTGGGCTTGAGTGTATGGGTATTTCCCTATCTTTTCCATCAGTTGTATTACAAATGGTCACGTTTTATTGTTGTGCCTCTGTCTATTAGCCACATAAGCCGTGCGGACAAAACAGAAAATCCCGAAAGGCTTTAAATGAGCGGCTTTAGCAGCAATCAGTTGTTTTTAGCAATGTTTGACAATGTTGGAGTGCTTGCGTGAAAGGATTTGTCGTTAATTGAAATAATTTATCCGATTTCGGGATACTTTGGATAGAATTTGACGTCAGACATCTTCGGTAATGGTAAAAATGCGGGGGAGCAGGGGGGGGGGGGGAATAGGGGGCAGGAGGGTGTGGGAAATAGAGGGGGCGTGGTACGTTACTATAGAAAATTATTAAAAATTCGCATATTTTTACCCTATTTCTACCTTGCTTTTGATCATGTAAGAAACGTGTGGGGGTGGGGGTAACATGAAGAGGGGGCATTTACCAACGATCCACACGAATTAAGTCTATAATATTAAAATATATATATACATTATAGAATCAATATCTTGGTAGTAAGAGCTACTTTTTTTCTACCCTTATGTTTTTATATTCTACATTTGGTAATATAATGATAATCTTAAAACATTTGGAAGGGAGAAATCAAAATAAAACATAACTAGTAATTCATATGCATGAACTTATAATCAAGTTATGTGTAAGAGTATTGTAGAATAGGTTATGAGCTAATGAAGGGGAGCTGAGGGAGTGATGAGGGGGAGGTGGAGGGGGAGCTATTGGGAGCTGGGAGACTGGGGGGAGCTAACCCAAAAAATTTAGTTAAAAATCACGTAAAAATAAACGAATAACTACGTGATTTAAGGGGGAGCTGTAAGGAGCGGGTGGGAGCGGGGGGGCGGGGGGCTGAAACTAACTTTTGTTTATACAACTATATAATATATGAAGATATACATACAGCTGGTAGCCAAGTAGCCTCGAACGGAAGTCAGCTCTTGGGTGAGTTGCCGTGCTGCGCTCGATAAATAGTAGCGTTTAAGTAGAGTGGCGGTAGAGCCAGGTCTTATAAATGCATGCCAGGTGGCGTTGAATGTAGCTCAACTTTAGTGAACGCTAAGCTTTATTCTTGACAGGATTCACCTACTAGAGGTTAAAATAAATCGTTTAACAATAGTAATAGATTGAATCGTTTTGTTCACAAAATTTTGATAAAAATGCCTCTTAAGATTTGCACATAAGATGCGTGGTTTTTTTTATAAAAAATTATTCAAATTTTATCAATGATGCGGAATGATGCAAAAAAGCAATTTTTTTCTTGTTTTTTGAAAACCAAGCAATTCATAGAAAATTACAAGTAAATAGTATATAATGCGCCTAGATAGTAAAGTAGGCTGTGCACGCCGGGCCTCCTTTAATCCCGTGGTGCATATACAATTTTTTAACATTTTCAGCCATAAAGCTCGTTTAACGCTTATAGTGACAGTCGTTCAATGTATAAACAAAATCTATCCTCCCATCACAGTGTGTTGAGAGGTTGAATATCTTCAAGAAAGAGTCACAATGCATTTTCATTTCGATAACCAGCATTTTTACATCAACCGCTTGAAAAACACAGGTAAGGGTTAATATATTTTATGGTATTGTGATTTACAGTATTTTTCGTAGAGTTTAAATATCTCTTTGTAGTAATTTTTTAGAAAAAAATCGTGTTTCAACAGCAAGAAACTTTTAGTACAGCATTCGTAAGCAATTAATTGATAATCACAATGAAGCTATGCATCAAAGAGTATGTCAGCATCTGGTTTGTTTGTTTACAAATGCTGTGCTAAAAGTTTTTTGCTGTCAGAACACGACTTTATTTCTAAAAAACCACTACATAGAGGTGTATAGACTGTATGGGAAATACCGTAAATCACTGGATCATAAAATAAGGTAAAATTAGCCTGAGTTTTGTAAGCGGTTGATGTAAAAATACTGGTTATAGAAATGGAAATGCATTGTGACTCCTTTTTTCAGATATTCAACCTCTTAGCACACTGCAAGCCTACCTCGTCACTTATACCCATGAGCTTGAATCATAATTATTTGTCTTATAATACTTATACACACCCAGATCAGAAATATTAATTTAGTGATAATCCTGAATTATAAATAAATGAAGACATACAGGAATATAGTTATATGATAGCTTACATAGTAAGCAACGTCACTAATCACAGTGTGTAATCACAGCTATAATTACCAAAACGATAGCTATAATCACATTTATAATATCTATAATCGACTGCAAGTATAGCTATAAAATATAGGTGTTTGTAGCTGTAAATTTTAAACACATTTTCAAGAAGACAGATTGTTTCCAAATTATTTAAATCTGTTTTTTATAAGGTATTATACGCAGATAATTTGTTATCATCCGTATAATACCACCAAAACTGGGGAATTTATGTATTTTTGAACAATGTTTTGAAAACAAATTTTGTGGTTTATCGTTAAAAATATTTGACCCCCCAGTTTTGGTGCTATCATTTAGATGATAACAGCTATGCTACCTGCTTTACATTAAAAAAAGACAGATACGAAGGATTTAAAAAAATTTGTCGTCATAAAAATGTGTTCAAAATTTTCAGCCATGAACACCCATATTTTATAGCTATGATAACAGTCGATTATGGATATGAGATAGGTGACTATAGCTATCAATTTGGCCATAATAGCCGTCATTACAGCTAAAATTAATCAGTAAAATAATTGCAGACATTTTTCGACTGAGGTGAGAAACATAGCGCCGATATGTTGATAAGTGCCATTCAGCCAAATGGACACAATACTTCAACGAGTAATGGATGAAAAGTTTGGCATATTCTCATGAGCCAGACTTTGGCCAGACTTTTGATGAGACTTTTCCCAGACTTTCGCAAGACATGCAAAGGACTTTTCCCAGACCAATGCTAAACGTTTTTTTTACACGGGTACAACTGGGAAAAATTCGTGAATTGTGTGAACTTCATGACAGTTCATATACGCTACGCTAGTGATGTTGCACTCAATACGTAATGCGTTTACCTTAAGTATAGTGATAGGTCAATCTGAATCATGGGTAACGTTATTCTTAAGAAGTCGTTCAGTGAAGCCTAACAGTCGTCCTATAGAATCTATAGGTCTGAAATCAATGGTACGATTGCACGTAAGGAAGCTGCATAGCTTATTATTATTCGGTTTCAAATTGGTAAGCATACCCTCAGACTGTAACGTGCTGATTAAAAATGATTTAATATCTTAAATGTCGTAGCTGTTTTACCCACGTAAAATTCATTTTTCCTTTATTTAACATTTGGAGTTATTTGGAGTTAAATTAATCGTAAGAAGTTCTACGAACCCAAGAACAAAGTTAATTTTCTCTGATAGTTTTACAGATTGAGAATAGTACGCTTCCAAGAAAGAAGAAGTAACCGACAGGCTTAGTGTCCATGATATTTCTACCATAACTGTTAAATAGCTAATGATGGATTTCTGACAACAACACTACTTTATATACTCGACAACTTTTGAGATAGAAATTTCAATCTTAAATCACCGCGATTGCAAGAATTGAAATTTTTATATTTTTCATAAGTATACTTAACCTTACCAACGCGTAACGCCAGGGTACAATATTAAATTAATCAACGGCTGCAGATAACGAAAGGTAACGAAGTAAATAACGTAATTACAGTGACTTCGATGTGCCACCCAATGAGTTTCAGGTCCTCTTTTATCATCAAGAGTTACTATTGCAGTTTTACAATATCGCAGTCACACTTACGGGTAAGTTGTTTTGCATAAATGTCCCGCAAAAATCAGGAATTTTTAATATTTTAGCATAATTAAGTATATCGATGTCAGTAGAAGCTATATAAGAAAGTCTTACATCATTAAGCTATTTTTTTTTTCATCCATTACCAGCATATGGCTTCAAGTAGATATTTAATCCAGTCTTATATGGTTTTAAATGAAGATTCTTTCCGAAGGCTATTGCTTCATAGTCTCCATAGTCTCATTATGTCTTTGACTCTTTTATATTTGCTGTTCATCAGCATTAGCTGCATTAATACTGTTTGATATTTCTGCTACTCCATTTGCTGAAGGACTAGTTGCACTGAAACCAGCAAATAAGAGTATCAAAGGTAACCACCTCCAATTCTAGGAGGGAGAGATACACAAGACACTTTGACATGTTTTTTACCACCTTCTTTTTTAATTGCTCCACGCGCACCTTTTAAAACAAAACTAATAACTTTGCGCACATTTTTACTTTTATTATTCAAATCCTTCCGTCTTATTGCTGTATTTATATAAGTATACGGTTTCTTATTCATACTCTTTAGATCCATACTTAATTAACTTTTAACCTTTACACCACCTGTTATTGCTAGAGCAGCTGCCATTGCGCTAATATTCTAATTCCCAGGTTTATCTATTCCCTAGTCTTTCTCAGCTAAAACTTTATCCGCTGAGTTTCTAGTCTTAAAATTTCTCGAGTATGAGAATAAGCTACGGTGCTCCTTACAGCTTCGTCAAACGGATTTATTCGTGGGTCACCTCTAGAAACATTTTTTCCAAGCTTAGCACCTGGACCGCAGCACTGATAACCTGGTATGCAAAGTTCTACTGGTAATGTATTTATAACTCTGCTTGAATGACAACGCCCCGCTTGTATTGTATAATGATCGTCACTCTTAAAAGTTTTAACAAAGACTGAAAATATAAAAGAAAATCATCGTTTTTATAGCCTGTAAACCTCTATTTTTACAACGCATGCGCAGTCGTGAACCAAGTATAAAAGGATTGTACTTATAGTTGATATGTAAAATGCCAATCGTGCCATCGCATTAAGCAGACATAAAATAAAAGAGCAAACTGTGAAATTACAAGTGCAAAAATTAAAAACGGTTGTCAAACAGGAAAATCACTCAAATTAATATATTGAATTACTTTTTGACAGTGTTCTAGCTGAATTCTGCGGTCTATCTAATTAGAGTAAAACTTATAGCTTATAAGCACTTATTGTACATGCTCATGCTTTAAGGTTTAAAAACAAGTACGGGCATTTGAAATCACTCACTCAAGCAACCAAAATATGTCTTTTTTAAAAATCTATTGGAACATATAGATGGTGTACAATACTTCCCTTTTAGTGAACATGACGCAGTTATATCTCCAGATGATGCTATGCCAAATTCTATCATGATTTTCAATGGAATAATGAAATAGCACGTAAAAAACAAGATTACGTAACTGCCTTTTACTGCATGGTGATACATAGAAACGTGGACTGTCTATCTCTGTCAGTCATACGCACAAGTACCAAAGCACCGTGTTAGAGATAATGTTAATGTTTTAACTCTATTTCGTCAAGATCAGGTTAATTTAAGACATGTATACGCTGATAATGTAAATTCTGATATGCCCTATAGCAAGTTGAAAGATTTATGCTTGAGATGTTAAAATGATGATGAACATAGATTTGTTGTTATCGATAAAGACAGACTAATGAATAACAGTCGATACAGCAAGAGCTTCGACAATTTAGCTATGAATATTGAACGCATTTAGCGCACTATATTCAGTTTACTTTAAGACATTAAAGCATCAATATTAAAGAGCGAGAACAAGATTTTTTTAGTCAACTAGTGAAAGCAAGAGAAACCGTCAAAAAAAATATAAACTATTCTAATTTGGTAAAGACGAGATAAAAAAGTACGCAGTAAAATTTTTAAATCGATCATAGATTCTCTTAAGGAAATTGTTACTAAAAGTAAAAAAAATAAGAGAAACCATTCAGTAATTCATAATTATGTTAATTAACTTTATCTATATAAAAATAGTTCTAACAAACGATTGAAAACAGGTAAGTGTAGTGATGACTATGATGTTGATCGTACATAGTTTTTATCAGCTATCAGTCAGAGTGATAATAATTATGATGATGATATGAAGGTTGGCATTCAACTTGAAAATGATATGCATACTAATGAAAACAACTAATTTTTAAAAATAGGTAAACCATTTAGGGAAAATTGTTAAATTTGATATATGGACGAAAAAAGGATGAAAGCACTCAATACGTAATGCGTTTACCTTAAGAATAGTTACAGGTGAATCGGAATTATGGGTAACGTTATTCTTAAGAACTAGTTCAGTGAAGCCTAACAGTCGTTCTGTAGAATCTTTAGATCTAAGATGTATGCTACGATTGAACGTAAGAAAGCTGCATAGCTTATTATTATTCGGTTTCAAATTGGTAAGTATACCCTCAGACTATAAAGTGCTGATTAAAATGATTCAATATCTTGAATGTCGTAGCTGTCTTACCTACGTAAAATTTTTTTTCCTTTCAATAACATTTGAAGTTATTTGGAGTTAAATTAATCGTTAGGAGTTCTACAAACCCAAGAACGTAGTTAATCTTCTTTGATAGTTTAATAGGTGGAGAATACTACGCTCTAATACAGAATAAGTAACAGACAGCCTCAGTGTCCATGATGTTTCTACCATAACTGTTAAATAGCTAATGATAGATTTCTGACAACAACACTACTTTATATACTCGACAACTTTTGAGATAGAAATTTCAATCTTAAATCACCGCGATTGCAAGAATTAAAATTTTTATATTTTTATAAGTGTACTCAGTCTTACTTACGCGGAACGCCAGGGTACAATATTAAATTGATCAGCAGCTGCAGATAAAAAAAGGTAACGAAGTAAATGACGTTATTACTGTGACATCGATATGCTACCCAATGAGTTCCAGGATCTTCTTTATCATCAAGAGTTACTATTGCAGTTTCACGATATCGTAGTCCACTCACGGATAAATTGTTTTGCATAAATGTCCCGCAAAAATCAGGAATTTTTAATATTCTAGCATACTTAAGTATGTCTATGCCAGTAAAAGCTCTATCAGAAAGTTTAAAATTATCAAGCTTCTTTGTTCAATCCGTTACTAGCATATTACTTTGAGTAGATATCATATTCAGTCTTATATGGTTTTAGATGAAGATTATTTCCAAAAGCTATTGCTTCATAGTCTCCATAGTCTTTTTATGTCTTTGACTCTTTCATATCTTCTGTTTATCACTATATTCAGTTTACTACAAGACGTTGAAGCATCAGCATGTATGAGCGAAAACAAGATTTTTTTAGTCAACTAGTGAAAGCAAGAGAAATCGTTAAAAAAAATACGAACTATTTGAATTTGGTAAAGACGAGATAAAAAAGTACGCAGTAAAATTTTGAAACCGATCATAGATTCCCTTAAGGAAATTGTTACTAAAAGTAAAAAAAATAAGACAAACAATTCAGTGATTCATAATCCTTTAAATTAAGTTTATCTATATAAAAATAGTACTAACGAACGATTAAAAAGAGATAAGTATAGTGATGACGATGATGATGATCTTACAAAGTTTTCATCAGCTATCAGTCAAAGTGATAATAATTATGATGATGATATAAAGGTCACCATTTAACTTGAAAAAGATATGCATAGTGATAAGTACAACTCATATTTAAAAATAGTTAATTCACTCCGGAAACATCGTTAGATTTGATATATGGGCGAAAAAAGGATGGAATGGGAAGTTTAGTGATGAGGATGATGATGATACAAATTTTGAATCAGCAATCAGTAAAAGTAATAATCATGATTATGATGATGATGATATGAATGTTACCAGTCAACCTAAAGATAATATGTATACTGATAAGAACAACTAATATTTATAAATAGTTGATCAAAATCAGAATAATGTATTACATTTGATGTGCGGACATCGAAAAAAAGATGGAGTGTACAAGTGTGGTAATTCACCAACCTATTTTAATATAATTAAATCAGATTGATTGAGTTAAAATATCTGATAATTATTGGATTAATGTAGCTTCTTGTAAAGAAATATCCCGATACATCTCACATAACTCAGGATGATTATGAAAAATGTTTTGTGCTTTTGGATGCTTCCAGTTCTTATAGAATAGGATGTAGCAAAGATGGAGCTATCAGACAGCATAATTGTAATAAATACAATAAAATCATTGCTTCAATATTTAATCTTCTTACCAGCGAAAAAAGAGAATCATTGTTACCTTGCTCCAAAACTATACATACGATTAGTATGCAAATGGATCATTAGCTGGGATAATCCAATTGAGCTGGTTGATCGTCTTCTGTTACCCGAAGCTGTAAGATTAGCAGGAAACCTAAGTTATGATGATGAGATAAAATCAATCATTAAAGAATTACCTAAAGGAGGGTACGTATACTAAAGCATATGGCACTTTAAGTCAGTATCAAAATGAGTATCAACATGTTCGGACGTAAGCTGGGTAAGGCTGAATGCAGCAGCCGAGTTTCTCCCAGAATAAGATACAAAATTACTGCTGATGGACAGTATGATCTACATAACAAGATACTATGAAATGTTGCCGCAGCAGACAACCCAAATTATGCCATGAATCCTAGCATTTTTAAAAAGGAGAAAAAATATGTAGCTAATGAGCAAGATAAGCTCAGTGTAATGTTACATAGTTCAAATGACTTATTTACGAAAAAAATATTGAAATTAGGGCTAAAAACATTTATTATAAAAGAAGTATCGGCTTTAAAGTATGCATGACTATATTAAAATAAATATTTATATGTCGTGAAAAGATTAGGACCCCAGGGGTCAGGCATCAATCTCCAATTGATAAATTATAAGTTTAATTCACGTATAATAATATTTATGAAGCAAAATAAAACACAAATATGCAGGTAAAAGTCTTGCGGCAAAAAACCTGTTTTATTGGTTGAAATTGATACATAAAGAGCGTATGTATAGTGTGCGTGAATGTAAGATAGTACAATTGAACCTTAAAATCGGGTAGGAACGAATACGGTCCCAAGGGGGATGATTTGTTGATGCGAACAGGCGCTCGGCTTTTTCTAGTCTGTTGGCCAAGCAGGACTAAGTATTTTTTTGTCAACACGAAAATCGTAGAGTCTCGTTGGGAGACGTTGATGCGGACCGGGGTCAAACGGGATCGCAACCAAAGATGTCAAAGTTCGTCAGTAGATGAAGAGAAAAACAAATCAGAGAGCACGTCTAACCCGACCAAAAGGTCGCAAGGAAGTGAAGCTAGCATGGAAAAATAACAAACAACGATAGCTCCAAACAAATTCTTACCCGTCTTCTGTTTATTAATGCGATAGAGAGCTGTATAATAAAAATGACCCGTATGTTGTTTACATTATTCGAATATATACATGCAAAATAAAAAGCTTTATCGACCAATGAAACATACTCCCCCGCGTTCGCGAAGCAAAAGAATGAGCGAAATCTTAGAAAATTTCTGATAACAAATGTGTGAAAAAGTGTAACGTGTGCTTATAATTTAAATTTAAGAAATATAGCACGAAATTAAGTGAATACACTCAGTTATCTAATTACAATATAATGTTACATAACTGCTTGAACTAAAATCAAATTTATATTGGAAGAACAAAGGAAATCACGATTAACAAATTAATGCATAGGACAAACATACACGTATAGATCTTTACACAAACAAATGTTTGAAATAATCGAGTAAG
>JAPYYV010006635.1:0-14134 GCA_030522625.1 Copidosoma aretas | reverse complement strand
GTCGTATATTTCGCAGTTCTTCTGAAGCTTCTCGATGATGAAAGTGAAGAAAAATTAATAATTTATGAGTTAATTTTCGAAAAAATTTGCGAAAATATGAAAAAATATGCAAAAAACTTCAAAATGTGCAAATAATGGAAAATTAAAGGAAATATGCATATGCATATGCATATATGCATTTGCATATAATCCGGTCATATGATATGACTTAAGTGGCACTTAAGTCACATGTATCGAACACAATTTTTTAGCACGAGTGACTTAAGTCCGCCATATTCGTTAATTTTAGCACAATATCATTTATCAAATTTTTTTTCAAGATTTTATACGTCGAAATACCATTGACGGTCATAGTGACGGTAACAGGTGACGGCGACGACGATGGTGCATCGGAGTTGACATTTCGCTCTCCCTTTGTGTGTCATTTGCCGTGCAGTGCAATACATTCCTTTTAATGTAATTGAAAATTTATTACTCGTATTTTTACGTTTCTTTAAAGTGTTTATTTCAAATGTGTAAGTATTTTTGATTGTCAATGATTGAAACATTCAATTCAGATCAAAACATAACCTGTTTTCATTGTTTTTGTAATTATTTGTTCTTTTTTTCAGTTTGTTCAAAATGAGCTCTGAAAGTGACTAAAGTGACGATGAAATCGTTTTAGTAAGGATAAGAGAGATCGCGAAAGATGTTTCATTGAATTTGTTACCGGAGAAGTCAAGGAGAATCTATACAGCATCGTACAATTTATTTAAAAAGTGGTGCAAGGAAAATGGTACAAACTCATTTTGTATAGATGTACTTCTAGTATATTTCGATAATTTATCAAAGTAATACTAACCAACAAGTTTATGGAGCACATTTTCAATGTTAAAGCTTACACTTAAAACTTATAATAATACTGATATAAGTCGGTACGATAAATTGATCTCATTTTTAAAGAAGAAAAATTCAGGTGACCGAGCAAAAAAATCCAAAGTTTTTACTAAGGAAAACATTTCTAAGTTCTTGAGTGAAGCACCAAATGAATTATTTTCGAGTACGAAGGTTCGTTAAACTTATAGTTTTTTTTTAATTAATCACTATTATGTTATTTTATTAATCGATAATCGTTTTTCAGATTGTTCTTATTTTCGGAATTGCTGGTGCTCTGAGAAGAGAAGAGTTTATTAATTTGACAATGAAGGATGTAACCAAGTTGAAAAATGATGTACTGTTGTGAAGATACTCAAAACTAAAACTAAAGTTCCTCGAGCATTTACAATTTCAAATAAATTGTTTGAAATTTGTCAAAAATATGTTAAAGCAAGAGAAAAAATATCAGAGAATGATAGATTTTTCTTGAAATATTTCAATGGGTAATACATCAATATGCCTATTGGCATAAACAAAATTGCAGCTTTGCCAAAAGAGATTGCATCATATTTAAATTTACCAGATTCCAAAGATTTTACTGGTCATAGCTTTCGACGAACATCTGCCACCCTGTTAGTTGACACTGGAGCTGATCTAACCACCCTAAAAAGAGATGGAGGGTGGAAATCCAACACGGTGGGTGAAGGTTATGTGGCAGATTCTATTAATAACAAGAGAAAGATTTCTGATAAGATAAGTAGTGAAATAGCTGTGAAAAAACCAATGATAAGTCCTAGCGCATCCGCCAATGTTCTTCAGCCAGTCAGCGACAGCATGGAAAGTCCATCGATGACTGCTAAATCAGCTAATATTGTTTCTATAATATTTATAGATCCTCAGAATTTTAACGAACGAGTAAAAACAACTAATAATCCCAGTCAATCAGCTGATTTTGTTCAAGAAGTCGGAAATAATAATAAGAGTATATCGAAGTCTGCTAATGTAGCTAATGTTTCCATTGATAAAATGGCACAAACATATTTGGATGGTGTACGAAGAGTCACTTATGCTACAAAATTTACTCAGACATACCAAATTGGAAGTTTAAATGATTATATTATTAATTTACCAACTGTGTCATTTGAGTCAAAGCCTATCTTTTATCATTCAGATATGGGTTTGTGCACAGATAAAATAGATAAAAATAATTTTATTTTCAAAGATTGTAATGTTTATATCAATAGATCAAATAATACTTTTTTTTTCAAACTCCAAGTCAAATAATTAGTAATGCTAAGTGACTAAAATTTAAAGATTTGATTAGTGTTATTTTTCTAGTGTTAAATGCAAGGTGATGATTTATTTTAATTCATAATAGATTACTGAATAGAATTGATATTCAGTAATATAAACAAGGATGTGATAGATAAGATAATCAAAATATGTGGTATTAAATAGTAAACAAAGTATTTGATATGTGAAACATTTATAAATAATGTATACATTTAAAGAAATAAAAATTAGTAATAATTGCACTTGAAAAATTGAATATTTATAGAGTTTTTATTAATCAAAGTTGATTATAGTAATTACAATGTTTTCAGATTATTATTATTATAAAAAATGATATGAATTGACCTAGACTAAAAGTTTTTAATAATAATCATTTTGAGTTGACTTCAATTTGAAAATTTTAAATAGTCCGCCATATTGATTTCAGTGAGTGCTTACATCAGGTTATTGCGAACCCGAGTAAATCTCAACCTCAAATTGAGACGTTTATTGACGATTGCTTTTGCATTATTTAGAATATTTCCTGTATTATTTTAATGTTTTTTCTCCTATTTTATTAATATCGAAAGTTATAAATGCAATTCCAATCGATACAATCGAATCAATCCCAAAAGAAACGAGCTCACGCCACCGTGTACAAAAAACTATTCTCTTTTACTCAGTGTAAAAAAGTGCCACTTAAGTCCCGGATAATCGTGACCTAAGTGCGGAGTTGAGTCACGGAGTGCTAAAAAAATAATTACTGAATCGATGATAGTGAAAAACTAAAGAAACTATTATGTAACTCAAAATTATTTTGATAAACCGTCCATAAAGCCGCTACCTATCAAACGAATGAAAAAAGAAAAATCTAGTGATGATGACGCAATGTTTGAGTCTTCTGTCAGTCAATGTGATGATAATGAAAATGATGATGATGATGATGATGATGACGATTATGATAATGATGATGGAATAAATATTACTATCTAAAATCAAACTGATGATGGAAATGAGAAGACGTCAAACAACGTATATTTACAAATAGTTGATGAAAAACAGAAAGAATTATTAGATTTAGTGTACGGGCTTTGAAAAGAAGATGAAATGTATGAGTATAAAAATTCATCGATAAATTTTAACAACTATGAAATCAGAATGGACGAATTAAGATATCCTATAAGCGATGGATTAATGGATCTACTTGTGTAAAAACATCATGACACAACTCACATAACTCAGGATGATAACGAAAAATATTACTTACTCCTGGAAACTTCAAGTGCGCACCGAAAGAGATTTAGCAAACTAGGAACTATTCAAACGCATAATAGTAATAAATTTAATAAAATTATAGCTGCGTTGTTTATTCTTATTGCCAGGAAGAAGGGAAGATTCTTGCTGCCTTACTACAAAATTGCTAGAACAATGCAGTCAATAGATTATTAACACTGAAATTATCCACATAAGTTGGTTGATCGTCTTCGACCACTCGTAGCCGAATGAGCAGCATCATATCCGAGCCATGATAATGAGACAATATCGATTATCAAAGAATTGCACGAAGGAGGGAATACATATTGAAGCATGCTGCAATTTTAGTCAGTATCAAAATGAGCATCGACGTGCTCGGACGTTAGCTGGGTAATGCTGAAGGAAGCAGCCAAGGTCCTCCTGGTATTGGATACAAAATCACTGTTGATGGATAGTATGATATAGAGAACAGGAGATTATGCAACCTTGCGGCAGCAATCAACCAAAATGATGCCATAAATTTTAGCATTTTTCAGAAAGAGAGAAAAGTTATTTCGGATGAGCAAGATATGCTTAGTGTCATGTTGCATAGTTTGAATGACTTATTTACACAGAAAATAGTAAAATTAGAGCAGGAAATATTTATTATGAAAGAGGCATTGGCTTAGATTTTCAATATTACACAAGAAGAAAAGTAGACCAGATAAATAAAAAATCAATGGAATGAGGACTTAGGTCTCATTTACTTATCAACTGCCAACGAGGATGGATCGTATGAAGGAAATTTTAGTGGAAGAGCTCCACAAATCAGTTTGTCGTAATTATCCGCGGCGAAAGTATGATATCTAAGGTTTGGATGAGAAATGGCAGGCCGATCTCGTAGAAATAATACCTTATGCTTGTAAGAACAAAGGTCACAGACACATGCTTACGGTGGTAGATGTATTCTCAAAGTATGTTTGGACTGTACCTGTACAGAGAAAAACTGGTGAGGATATTACATCAGCTATGAAGTCCATGTTACGAGATGATTCAGTACTGAAAAATCCACACACCGACAGAGGTACAGAATTCTACGATAAGAGTTTTTTAAGACCTCATAAAGAGATACTATATAGATTTCTACTCGACATACAGTAATTTCAAAGCATCGATATGTAAACGATTGAATCGCACTTTGAAAAACAAAATGTGGACAAAGTTCAGTCTCCGCAGAAATAACAAATTACGTGATATCTTACCTGATTTGATTGCTGCTTACAACGCTCGAAAGCATCGAACAGTCAGCATGAGACATATGGATGTTACATGGCTAATGAAGCTCAAGCGGTTCAAAAGTTAAAAATCAATAAAAAAACGATAAAAATACTAAAAATTAAAGTTAATGATAAGGTGCGTGTGAGTAAGGCTAAAAATGCCGTTAAAAAAGGCTATACGCCAAATTCGTCTACTGAAAAATTTGCAATTTAAGAAGTATCAAAAACTAGTCCAGTTATTTATCATTTAAAAGAATATAAGGATCAGCCAGTCTCTGGTGGCTTTTACGAACAGGAGCTTCTGAAATCTAAATATCCAGACATATATCTGGTGAAAAAAGTATTAAAAAATTGGTAATATTGTATATGTTAAATAGTTAGGGTTTGACTAGTCTCATAAAAGTTTGATCGATGAGTCAGACATTTGAAGATAAGAAAGAGAAAGTAGGGAGGCCCCGTCGAGCACACCGTCTTGTGGTGAACAACCTATCTTTAAATTCCACCTCCAATAACTTTCTTTTTCTTTCTCTGTTTATTCATATTTACTAATTTACAAATTCAAATTTATTATCGCCATAGTACACTATAGACAAAGCATATTTATGTACTTTTTCGCTTAATTTATTGTACAAATCGTCATTGGTTTCGTATGCGAGCGAGTATTCACCTTCTTGAGCTCGGCTACCATGTATTTTCGCTCCTTTTTTAACTCGGATAACCTTATTGTTGGAAGGTAGTTGTTGTTGTTGGCAATGCGGCTCAATACAGCAAAATCTATTGTCTGACTCAGAAGAAAAAATATTTTATTAGAATATACACGTAAATTTTATGGTGGGTTGGAGTAAAGATGTAATTCTCCTTAATTCTCTTGAAGAATTCTTGCTTTCTTGCTTGGTGGTGTACACTTCCAAGGAGTTTGTAAGCTCTCTAGCTCGTCAAGCGACGGAATGAGCTCTGCTGGAGTATCCAGCTCTATTCATAGCCCGAGCTTCATCCCCTCCATCCCTTCCTTCTCCCCCTCTTTTTCTCTTACCACCCCATCATCATCTTGATTTGCAAATGATCGATGTTAAAAAAAAAAAAAATTGTCTTGGCTTCTGAGCATGCTAGACCAATTTTTTTTTTTTGAAATACGTGTTAAATTATAAGCTATTGATCTGTGAAGATTGCATGCCGCTACAGCCCTTTGTTTACGATATATTTCTAAGAAACACATCGCTGAAAAGTGCTAATGTTTAGGACGCCATTTTGGCGGTCTTAAAATAAAAAAAAAGGTTACGCCTATGACATCATCGTAAAATATGGGTCTTTACGAAAAAAATGAGCCCTGGGTCGATTATTTTTGTCGGCGGGAACTGGGTCTAATGGCATTAAACATTTAACGTTTTTTTTATAAATAAATAAAATAACTCGTATACGAATAGAAATTTTTCATAAAAACTTTGTGGTACATTTGGGGTCACGGCAGACGTCTTCTTACAAATTTTTAAGTGCATGGGACTTTTTCTTTTTTTTTTTTTTTTTAATTAAAATTTTGACTTTTTTTACATTGATTTTTTAATATTTAAACAAATTATTAACCAAATTCAATCAAACTGGTCTCAAATTGTTCGGATTCCTATTACCTACAAGTTATAAAAAATTAGATTGTTGCAGTTATAATACATTGAGCGCAAGTTCAAAAAAACTCTGTTTTCGGCGATTTTTGCACATTAAAACGTTAATTTGACAATGTTTCCCACCTCAAAAATGAGATGTCTTTAAGGACCATGTTCGTTACACATAAATGAATACAATAAACTATGTCAAAAACTGTGCGTAATTACATTACCGTTTTTACTAATTCCACTGGGCTAATTAGCAAGCATATCTATGAACTTGAGATCTTCATTATCTAGTGGGATATAGCCCCCAGGTAGTGTGTCTGTGCTGTCGGGGAGTAACTTACGTTTACCATCCTGGGGACTGAGAGCTATTTTTTGCTCTTGCTCCGTACGCAGGATGTGTAGTCTTGATCTAATATTATTTTTCCAGGACCTAACTATAGGACGAACTGATTGAAGAGGCGGTTCAAGTTGTCTTTAAATCCGACTTTAGTCTTCTCGATCGCTATTTTTACGCCCTTCGCCTTCTTCTTTAGCTTCTTGTCTTGCACACAAATGCAATACATCTTACTCCGTAGCCCAATTTATTCGCTCATGATGTTGCCATAGCATTCGTCCTTCATCAGCACAATGACTTTCTTATTTACCAGAGGCAGATCGAATTGATTATTCGATGGATGATCTGATGTTTCAAATCTCTCGATGTGTTGCTTTATGATTTTGTAGACATTTTGACCGGTCATCTCATACATCAAGCTATTTGTATCTGTGTAGAGCAATTTTCACTTGCCAAAATGCTGTCCCATGTATAAATAGTAAAAGTCGTATATAAGGGTATTTGATATCTCAAGTACACTTAAACCAACATATCTTGGTTTTCTGACACTTATCTCTGTACATGCAAGCTGAATAGCCGCAACATTTCCTGCAAATATTGAGCGACTGTAGAAGTTTTGTCGTACAATGAGGGTTTTTACACTACAGCGTCCTTCTCATCTATTCACGAGTTTGACATCCACTCGTTTCCACTCATTCTCCATGGTCTTGCCATACCCGGCGGTAATCATGAGTTTAAAAAAGAGTTTTTCAAATTTATTTTTACTCTGCCTTCTCTACCTAGTATTGAGATCCACGTATGGTCTGAGCCATGGACTTTCTCTAAAACGCAGAACTCTATAGACTTACTTAAGCACTAATCCATGCGTGAGAGCCTGCTTTAGTACCTTGTAATGTATGACGTAACGTTTTTTTTTATAGAGTCGTCATAAGTTTTTGCTGCTTCGAGCAAGGTGGAGCTATATGTTGCGGGCAGAGAGGTTAATCCTTATAATTATCATGGATATCAATTGGATAGTCCAGGTCTACTTCCAGTATGTAACCATAACGATTATCACCAGCATAAACATCTCCATCATCTGGTATATCGAGAAGATTTGCTTCCGTGATGTGGTGGACCCAGTGAAAGTCTTCTTTTGGTGATGTCCTGTATCATTGCCCATCCGCACAAGTTGTTTGCTGCAAAGTATATAAGTTATTCTTTTCCTTCTGCAAGATTAGAGTCTTCACCCATGTACATGTTGTTGGCCTTTGCATAACGGTTGCAGCATGGACTTACTCCTCCTCTGATACCTTTTTGTACAAATAGGAACATATCTATGTCAGTAAGCAATTCTAATTTCACCTGGGTGAGCTTCAGTATGGCGTCCCACGTTGGACTACGTTCGGTGTAGTAATGGGCTGGATCTAAATGGTATGCTGTCATACCCATTGAGCGAAAGTTCTCAAAGACGTCTGCCAACAGCAAAATGTCGGTCTTCAAGTATAGATCAGAGTACTCTCGCAGCATTTAAATGTCAAATGTTCTACAAACATTCTGCGCATGCTTACAGTCCGCATCGTATATTTTACTATCGTTTAACTTGCTGTGGAATTGTGCTTTCATTGGCAGCTCTTTTTCTCTCAGCCAGAGAACTGACATAGTCGTAAGAAAATACACCCTTTCTTAGCCAAAGACTCGTCTGTTTCTTACTATTTACACGTTGGAATTTGCTGCTAGTAATATCACACTTATCCAGGTATGATGCTTATTTTTCCAAGGAAAAGGGCATGAATTGAAACGAATCGATAAATCAAAAATTGATATGTCTGCTCTTTATGTGCTTCGTTAATACTTCTCCTTGTTCTCAGCTATAAGGTTGACAAGTCCTACGAAGTCTTCAATCAAGGCCAACTCTTTGATGATGAAGTGTGTGTCGTAGCCTGTTAGGTTGTGAAATATCACTGGAATATATCTCGAATTCTGATAGTTGATGTTGCAACTATCATGTGCAGCACCTCTAAATTTTTCCATCAAATGGCAATGATCTCGCATTTTCTTCTAATTTTTTCCAAATGAGCAGCCACAAACGTGACAAGCTTTAGCTTGTCTAAATTAATCCTCTTCTTTGTGGGTCAAGTTCATGGGTCTTGGATTCTAATATAGTTCTTGCACTTTACTTGCAATGGCTTTTAATTCTCGTATGAAACACTCTGTCGGTGTTTCTAGATCATCTTCTCTTCGATAACTGGCACAGTATGATTGGTTGTCGTAGAAGCTGTATTTCATATAATAGCCTATGCTATGGGATTGATGATTTGGGACTGCACGTATATTATCGTGCACAGGCTCAAGTAACCACTTAAAGTCTGGATAGATGACGTAATGAACTTGTTCAGCGGGGTTGAAATTTTGAAACTTGACACAGTTATTTTCCTTAATTGATAGCTAAATATGACACTTGTCTACATTTACACAATCAATTTCATGCTTACGGAGCTTATCTTTACTATAGAAAAAATGCAAACATCTATCACAAATCCAGCATTTTACCTCCATCTTTGTCAGCTAATTAAATACGATTCCCGACAGATTTTTAATCCATACATAGTGGGTTTTTAGTTCTGGAACATCTTCATCCTCTTCTCAATTATCTTCATCGTTGTAAAAATTCTTTGCGTGAAGTAAGCTTATATGATTGTCTTGTTTTGCAGTAGTAATGTAACATGGTGAAATTAAATGCTTATCGCCATATTTCTGCAATATATACACATTTACAGAGACGATAATTCGTTTTTTAGACTTACTGACTTGTTTTAAAGAAACTAGAAACTCTGTTCGATTAAAGATTAATTTGTTTTCGTATAGTTTATAATTATTCACTCTGTATGAATGCCCACTTGCTGGGTGTAGAGCAGAGAGAATCACCCACAAAAGACACTTCTCATCACTATTTTGCACATTTACACACGGATCTTTCTTTACTGTATCATCTGGTAATTCCAGATATAAATTCCCTTTCATTGGATTATACTTGTTGATATTCACGGTCAAACTGATTATCTGCTGTAGTGTTCAACCAGAATCTCTCTCTTCAGATTCATTCATTTGATGCATTATGGGTTGTTTCACATTCAAATTAAACCAATTATAATCTATATTAGTTGATTTCAAGACTTCAGCATTCCTTGTATTAATATGTTTCTGATCAATAACTTTCGCATCAATCTTTCGTATCATGTACTCTGTGGAGACATCGAAATTGATTTTCAGAGCATTGTATTGATTTAGAGCACTCGCAACTTTAGATACAATGAGAACTTTGGCATCATTTAAAAAGGAGGCAATGTTCATATGTCCACAAATAATTATCGCACCTGTTTCTATGCGATTCTTAAATGCTAATAGTAAGTCGGTCTACTGTATACTAGGATTATCTACACTGTTCAATGCATTAGAATCTTTAACAATGTTTAGATCATCTGCACTATTTTATACACTGCACTGCTGCTCTGAAAGATCCTGCTGTAATTATCCTCCAGTCTTCCACAGTAAACTTGTCAACTTGTCTTGAATGCATAGAAAAGTAGCCAAGATTGATTGGCAGGACAGCATTTCTCTTCTGGATAATGATGACATGACATGCTTTCGGAGAGAGTCTATCGATTGATAAGTCAACTCCAACCATCTCTGTAGATCGTCATGTTCCACTTGAGCAATCTGCCTGAGGGCATTTTGCAGCAAATCTGCGATGTATATAAATTACTGAACGTTCATTATGTCTGGAAAAAAAAACTAAATAATATATTATGGGAAGGATTGTAAGAGAGAAGATGGTAGCGGTGGGGAAAACCTCTTACCATTATACGAAATTCTCCCTTTATTTAACCTTAACATTTTCTATTGAAAAATTTATAAATATACATGCTGTATGATGAATACTGAGCTCAAGAATATATTAGTAACAAATTAGTACAGCTCTGCTTCCCACTATACTATGAGGAATAATTACAGTAACGATTAATGTATAGTACTAATAGCTCCCCAGAGTGAGCCTTTTGTGTTTTTCCCGTCTCATCCCCACTCCCTAAAGAGTAGAAGAAGGGGGAGGGCTTGAAAGTATGTATTCAAATAGACATAGGGCTTGAAAGTATGTATTCAAGTAAACATTTCCTCCTTGACGATACCCTCTTGGTGCAGCTAACTTCCAAGTTATACCCTCTTGGATGCTGCTACTTCTTTTTGGTGTAGTCCGATGATACTCTCCGAGTGCTGCTAGAATTCTACCGCTGGCTAGGTTGCTATTCTGCGACTGTCTTTTTCGAGCTACCAGTGCGGCTTTTATACCCATTCGACGGAGCTTCCCCTCCACAGGTGCACCGAGCTGTCGACACTGCAGTTTTCATTGCTGTAAGCGCAACTGCATATTACGAAAGAGTATCAGAGTTGGCCACCAGAGGGCAGGCTTGTAATGGATTCTCCATTATATCCATCAAATACAGAAAAATAAGGACTTCATTAGAAGTCTGCCCTCTGGCAGTCGAATTTGATACTTTTCCATTGACCGAGTGTATAAGTATAAACGTCACTCGCTCAAAATCGTTAGTCTGTCGCGGAGCAAGCTAGAGAAAAGACCTACCTCCGACCTAGTGTTACTCTCGACAAAGATCATGAAGAACGTCGTGGATATTCAAGGCTGCTTGAGCTCGCCGGAAGACTTTGCCGTCAAGGAGCATGCTATCATTAACTACGAGGATAAGAACATGCAATCTAGAGTCTACTGCTTTTTACCGCCATATGGACGGACTGATTTAAGGATGTTTGGTAGAGATAAAACACTCCAATAAATTTTTTCGAATTTTTGAGCAGACGTTTTTATTGTTGTTAAAATAAACCTGTAAAAATTTTAAGAGGTTCATGTGTTTTGTTTACGAGATATTAAATTTCAAAGTTCAGTCATTTTAATACGGTTGCCTATGGGAAAACTGATGAAAACTCAGTTTTAAGAAAATTGGCCGAATAAATTTCGCCAATTTTTGTATATGTCACAGATAATGTTAGAAATTTAATGTATACTAAGTTTTGCGATGTTAATCTGATTTTTTCTACCCAAAAAAAACTAAAGAACGGTTGAAAAAAACGATAAGACAACGTCGTGAGGCGACTTGAGCTTCCGGCTTAACTCGTCAGATGGCCATAAGTCTCGAAATCGCTTTCCGCAAAGAAAAATTTATTCGTGTATGCATTAATGAATGTATGTATGTGATTTAAGTACATGTAGAACTGTGGGTATATCTACGTCAGTTTAGTGCAGCGTTGCCAATTCTCCACTCGCTGCCTGTGTCCCCTTGCCCCTCAAATGTTTCCCCCCGCTAACTGTATGAAACGTCCTTAAGGTGGCTCATCACGCATATATAGCACACATTTTAAATATTTTAACATAAACAGTTATTAAAAGTTATAAGAAGTGTCACTCAACCTGATAATAATATAGCTTGTGCTAAAGAACATGCGATTTTTTCATAAAATTTTGTTGCTAAATTTTTCAGATACCGAAGCTTGGAAGAAATTTCAATAAATTACTCAAATCTTTTTAAATCAACATCTGATTTTCAATTGATTGTGCTTATTCTCTTTCTTTAATAAATACATTGGGAGTCATCAGGGAAAAAGTTGCAAAAGCATGGATAGGTTTCCGAGAAAATTATATTGTTTACATAGAAATATGGAAATAAAAGTAAACAAATAAATTTTCTGGGAAACCTATCCAAGTTTTTGTAATTTTTTCTCCGATGACTCCCAATGGATTTGTTTAAGGAAGAGAATAAGCCTGAAAAATTGAAAATCAGGTGTAAAGTGAAAAAGATTCAAGTAATTTATTGAATTTTTTTTTCAAGCTTCGGTATATGAAAAATTTAGCAATAAAATTTTGTAAAAAAAAATCGCATGATATTTAGCACTAGATATATTATTATCAGGCTTAAGTGACACTTTCCATAACTTTTGTTAAACATTTATAACAAATTATTTAAAGTATGTGCTATATATGCGTAATGAGCCACCATAAGCTCTAAAGAACGTTGTATAAATATTTGGCTCGAGAAGAATGACCATGGAATCGCATGGAGTAGTGGCGTCATTCCATATGAAAATCATGCTTACGTGTGACAAGAGGCGTTAAAAGATGCTTGTTGGATATGTATTAAGGGTTTGGAAAAGAAAGAATGACTAGGAAACATCATGCCAAATAAGAAGTAAGTTATAAGGTATTATATTTATCATGATAAAACTAATAATTTACCATAATTAATTATTTTTGTTAATAGAATTATCAATCGTCATGATTATGACTGCCCATCTATCAAGAGAACTCCAAAGGACGGTTCCGTAATTTTTTCAAATTATCCTCTGTGTTGGGATGCTGTATACGCAGTTAAAAACTTATATGCTATGAAAAAGTGAATGATTTAATATAAGAAGCGAAAGAACAGAGAAGAAGAAAATAAGAGAAACGATAAGGTTGATCTACATAATTCTATTCAAAATATGTATGAAAATGATGATAAATAAGTAAATAAATGTTACAAAAAGAGAGACAGAAATTTGGAAAGGAAATTTAATGGTCCTACCTTACAAGTGGGAGCGTAGGCTAGGTCTCTCACATTCTCTCTACCTTCTACTATTTATTGGTGTAATTTTCAAACTAAGACTCAATTTTTTTCCATTGTTTGCAAACAGAATTCGAATAAGTAATTTTACACATTTTACGTTTTTTTAATTTCGAAAAAGAGTATAACGGAAAAAGTTAAGTTACAAGTCGTGTTGTATTTTTATTAATCTAATAAAAATATTGTTTAAGCATTACATATAAAATTAAAAATAATACAAATAAAACAAGTTTTGATGGCAGGCTTTAATTACGTTTTCTCTTCGTTAGTTAAAAAATACGATGGATTACCCGTAGCCCACCAATCGTAATTATACCCATTTTCATATGAATTATATAGCATATATTGTTAATAACGCTGGTAAATCCTATAATATCTAGTAGTTAATGTACGTATGTAAATCTCAAAGAACCCTCCGAGTAACTGTATCAAGCAGATGTTTTGCATAAACACAGAGCAGCATTCAAATGATTAAAATTATATGTGAATCATACTGCGTGTTCGTGGAAGGACCGTTACCGTTGCGAGCTAAGTCCAGCCCAAGTTGAGAGCAGTAATCGGGAGAGGAAAAATAAGTGAAATAAACGAGTTGCTATTATTTGCGATGATATATTTACAATTTGGTAGGTGTATATTTATATTTATAAGTATCCACAGTAGCTTACTGAGTGAAGCGTTCAGCTCAGCAGCAGTCTGCAGACTGACTTTCGTGCTGCACAGAGCACTATTCGTTAAAACCTCTTTATAGAGGGCCAAGAAATTGAAAGTTGCATAAGACAGAGACAGCATGAACATTAAGAAAGATAAACGTTGATTACAGTGTATAAGCAATAGTATTGTTATGAATGTATAAAGCCCGGCATAATCTCTAAGGTATTACAAATGTACAAGTAGATAAGCAACACATGA
>JAPYYV010006634.1:0-33545 GCA_030522625.1 Copidosoma aretas | reverse complement strand
AAAGCCGCTGTGGACTAATTTTTGTAAAATTTTGGCCGATTTTTAATTTTCTTGGCCACCATATTGGATCCGTCATTTTAAAGTATGAACTGTAAATGTTAAATTCGTGTTTTGCAGCCTAAAAAATACTTATAAACTAATTTTTGTAAAATTTTGGCCGATTTTTAATTTTCTTGGCCGCCATATTGGATCCGCCATTTTGAATTTTGAACTGTAATTGTCGAATTCGTGTTTAGCAGCCCATTTAACCTAAATAGACACTATGTACATAACAAAAATGTCATCTATTTTTTAAAAATCAATTGATCTTCTGAAGAGAATGCTTTAGGGGGTGCCTGTAGGAGGTGTTTTTACCCCCAATTCACCGTTTTTTTTCAGTTTGGACCACTTTTCCTACATTCTATAGTGTTTTAGCTTGAAGCTCCAAAAAAAATCATCTTGATTGGATTATCACAGCTGCTGCTATTTTATTTTGACACGAAAAATCGCGTTTGGTCCCACTGTGTGGCGGTAGCGCATCGGTGATGACTTGCGTCTACGGGGTGTCATACATATTGTGAGAGAATTTCCCATCCACTCACGTGGAATGTACTTGCGTTAATTTTGTAGGCGCACCTGCTCACGGGTATCAATAAGAGGGAATAGGCTTTTTTTCGCTCTAAATCTTCCGTCTTTCGTTAAAAATTTTAAAAATGTACAACAATTGTTAATTTTACTTTCTTTTGAAATAGTAGAATCTATAAATCAATGAGTCTAATTTAATTTAAGTAGTATAATAATTGGAAGCTATATCTGACCCAGTTTTATATTTGTTGATAAATTGTCGTCCAAAGCATGTACACTGCGTTAGTATTGATAGTATTCGGGCAGGCTATTTGTTTGTGCGCGTGCATGGTTAGTTATTGCGCGATTTGTTATGTAGAAAAAAGTGAAAGACATAAATGCATATGTGCGTTCGATGTTTTGAATATGGAAAATTTTAATGGCTGGAAAAGTTAGTGTAAAGAAATTAAAGGAAACCATGTCGGTGAGCGTCTCGGACAAAACATAGTATTTAATGTTACAAAATGTATAGTTTTGAAATTTAATTAATTGTTAGTCTCTATTTGTAAAGTGACTTAACTAAAGACGAACGTTCGTTTATGGATATTAATTTGTTTATAAATATTATTCTAAAGTTCTAAATCATTTTTTATGAGTCATGCATTAAATACAAGCGATCTATCCTCATGAAAAATGCAAAATAAGGCATATATATAAAATTTATAACGATATGTATTGACACACGAACGTTTATAAGTGTTTTGCATTTCATAAATATGCCAGATGGAATCCCTGCTTGATAAAAGATACTGATGAATAGACCCAACATGTACATTTATCATCTGTTCATAAATTTTAGTTTACTCAACTGTAGGTATTTCTTGATATCGACATTTTTCAACTGGTGTAACAACATGTTCGTTTATTTGTAGTGCTGAAATATAGTGTGTCAATGTGGAGGCAATGAATGGTGTCTAGATTCGATGCTATGAGAAGTTTTGTATGAAATTGTTAGAGATGATGAAATAAAGTAAACAGGTACATAAAGTAGTGCAAGCTAAACCTTATTATATTAACACAAGAAAGAAAGTAGTGTTTGACGAAGTAGCGATCCCAAAAGATGATTCCCATTTTACTAATCGTATAGAAAGTAGCTACCTAGAACTTTCAGAACATGTTTATAATCACAAATAACATATTCGAATAGTCTTATCAATTTTATTACATAAAATGTTTTTTTTCTTTTTGTAAGCATACTTCAAACCTTAAAAATATATTTAGTTGACAAAATCCAACAAGAAAATTTTTCTTTATAATTTAATTTGGAAAAAAAGGCTTGTAGTCTCTTGCAGTAATAAAATACAGTTCAAAAGGTGTATGCATTGTTTCGGAGGTTACAATCAATTTCAACTGTTGGCAAAAAAATTATGATAAAAAAAGTAAGTGACTTCCATACTCATAGATTTGCCAAGTCACTTTAAGGCTTGGAAAGCAAATAAAAAATACAATGTTCAATGCCAAAAGTTTTGAATAGTTTAGAATCGAAAGATCAATTTCTTACATTGTAGGTATGGCCCACCATTCGAAAAAATATGAAATATTGAAAATTGTAGAGAATATATGCATATTATATAACATAGTAAATATCTAAGCCTAAAGCCAACTGTAACAAAAAAAAAGTATTTTAATTGTTTATACATTTTTTGGAGGTTAGGTTAACAACTACAAGACTCTAAAAAAATTTCCTATAAAAGACGTTATATGATAAGTACGTACGAATTGTGATGTGTACTTTTGACAATCGAAGGGCAAGCTAAAAACAAAACGCCAAAAACACTGGTTTTAACGTATTTAGATGAAAGAAATTTTTTTTTGCAACTGGCACCTATCTTGCCCTACATTTTCTGGCCCAATCAGCACCTTGACAAGAATAATTTTTTTTATCATTTGACAGGGACATTTAACGGTGTGAACGAATAATGTATTTTTTAGATTTATTCAAAGAAATATACTGTACTCACCGGCACACGAAGTATCGTATAACATTTGCATGACAGACCAACACAGTGTAATTATCTTTCTCTGCAAAACTTTCAGCTCTATGAATGTATTTTCGAAAAGCTGCCTCTAATCGTGGTCCATCTAAAAAAAACTAAAAACGATAATTTCTCTTTTTTTCGAAATCCATTACAAATGAAAAGAAGCTACGACTTGAAAATATTCAAGTTAATTCGCAGATACAGTAGCGAATCTGTTTTACATCAAATAGATAAATAAGTTTTGCCAATTTTGGATGATCATTATTATGAGTACTCGGCCTTTAATCAAATTTAGAATGCTATATTAAACTATAAATTTCATTTCTCCATCTTATTTTAATTAGAATGGAATTTTTGGTAAACACAATACTTTTCTTTCTCCCCATGAATAAACGTAATAGATCAAAGTCAACATTTTGAACTGATTATGACAAGTACTTTGAATTTTTGGTGGTACCGTTGTAGCCATTATATGCTTGCTACTACAGTCTGTTCGGGCAGGATCGTAAAGAGCAAGAAAAGATAAGTGACATAAAAAGAAAATAGGATTAAGGCACGATAGTCAAGTTTTCGTAGTGTAAAAGAATGGCTGTCTTGTAAATATACTGTGCAGTATAGCAGAAGTGTGTATCAAATAAATTCCATGACATAGTACTCTAGTGTGTATATCAGAAAGAGCCCAGTAATGCGACTTCTGCAAGAGAGTGATAACACAACAAAGTCGGTTACCCGTAACAATAATCATTCATGCAGAAACGAAGAAACTAAAGAACCAGCATCTAATCATGATCACGTATCAGTATGCAATACGTTTATATATATACATATATGTATATATATATATATATATATAGGGGGAATACCACGTAGACAGGAAAAAAACAATCTCCTAACTTTAGGAATTAATAGTACTTTATTAAAAAACCGATATTGGAATTTTTTCAGATTTTTAATTTTTCTTGGTCCGCTAACTTCTTGATTTCGGAGACATATTAATGCGTATAAAAGAAAAAGAAAAAAATGTTTTGATAGCATTTTTTCGTAAAGCACGGACTAAATATTTTAAAAAAATTTAAGGTTACTTTAACCCCTCATTGTTAGATTTTAAGATTTCAAATCAATTTTTTGAAAGTATAAGATAATTTTTAATTTTTTTTTGGCTTAAAAAATGCATTTTTAAATAATTTTTGCCTTATGCTCGGCACTTGTAGAATGTAGACGCTACAGAGCGTTAAATCTTAAGAAGTACAGTTTCTAGGTCACATCTTGTTCCACATGACGAAAAAATATATGTAAAGGGAGTATTTCAACATATATATGCAGGCGCTGCATACGATCCCAGTGTCAAATGTGTTTAATTGGAAATGCTGGATCCAAGGTGGCAGCCAATATTTTCAAAATAAACGAATTTGGCAAATAATATGACTTTAATCTACGTATAATTTTTAGTCGAAAATTTTTCATGCAAAATTACATAAATTACGTCCTTTTCGAGAAAAAAATCATCCAGCATTCGAAATTATCATCCAAATCTGTCGATTTAAAGGATTACAAATTGTTACGGATTATTTTCCCTAAAATGACGCAATGCACGAAAATTTTGCATGATACATTTTCGACTTAGAATTCTACGTAGATTATATTTATATTTTATAATTTGCGAAATTCATTCCTTTTAAAAATATAGGTCGCCGTCTTGGATCAAACATTTTGAATTAAACATATTTGACACGGGGATCATGTACACCACCTTTACTTATGTTAAAATACACTCTGTACACGTGTTTTTCGTCATGTAGAACAAAATATAAAGTAGAAACTAATTTTTAACATTAAACACCATATAGTGCCTACATTTTACTTGCATTCATCATACGACAACAATAATTCAAAAATGCATGTCGAAAGGTTAAAAAAAAAAATTTAAAAAAAATTTTTAATACTTTTAGAAAAATTAATTTGAAACCTTACAACCCAAAAAAAAGGGATTTAAGTAACCTCAAAGATTTTTCCATATTTTTATCGTGTTCTACAGAAAAAATTCTAAGAAAACATTTTTTTTTTGTATACGCATTGGTTTGTTTCTGGAATAAAGAAGTTAGCAGTCTAAGAAAAAATTACAAAATTGTGACCATTGCTGACGGCAAGGGTGTACGGCGAAAAATCTGAAAAAATTCTAGTATTGTTGTTAATGTTATAAATATGTTTACGTGCCTGCAAGACAAAAATAAGTATCACTTAATATTTCATTCCCCACAGGGGCCCGTAAACTTATATACATACCACGAACCCAAGTGAAGATACCATGGATCTCATCTTTGTTACCCTCAGATTTTCCTCGAGGGATAATATACATGAGATCTGAAAAAATCATTAATTTTGGCTCCCTAGGTTTGTAATATACGATTCTTAAGAGTTAGCATAGATACTCTATATAGTATTCTACAAAGAACGTCAATGTGTTTGTGTGTAAGAGAGCGTGTGCGTTTGAGCGTTTGTGTAATGTGTGTGTTTGAGTATAATCGAGTATGTGCGGACGAGTGTGTAATCAGCCATACCTTAGGATTCCTTGAACCAATATCAATAATTCTTGAGCGTTTTTACTTTGGCTGCAGATTCTAACCACCCTTAAGACAAGAATCAAGATTTAAACATTTTATTATATTAAAATGTTACTAATAGATTTAAAAAGAGAAGTTTTTATTGTCCACAATATTCGACAGTAGTAATTTAACACAACTTGCCGTATTGTACTTGTGAAACATTTTTATTTGGAACCCTTGTCAAAGGGATTGTAAAAAAATAATCAATCAACCATTGTGTGACAGCAACTATCTGTATTGTTCTTTATATTTGACTAATGATGGTGTAACCTACTTTAAGTATTCTATCTAGAGAGACCTTTTATTTAAAACCGATATTGCAGTAGCTTCGAAGACATACGAAAGCCGCCATTCTGTATTAGCCGCCATTTCGAATAAATAAGGGTCCAGTCTTTTTTATTTAACTCTACTCAGAGAGCTCTTTTATTTGACACCCATGTAGCGGCAACTTTAGAGATGTACATTGACCGCCATTTTGCGCCAGCCACCATTTTGTGTTGGCCATTATTTCGAAATCATAAAGGTGCAGTCTGTTTTATTTTAGTTTACTCAGAAAGCTCTTTTATTTGACTCCCACAGAGCGGAAACTTTGGGGATGTACATCGACCGCCATTTTACGAAAGCCACCATTTTGTATTGGCCACCATTTTGAATAATTAATGGTGCGGTAAATTTATTCTTATTATACTCAGAGAGCTCTAGTATTTGAGACCCATGTAGCGGAAACTTTGGAAGTGTACATCGACAGCCATTTTGCGCAAGCCACTATTATGAATTGGCCTTTATTTTGAATAATTATAGGTGCAGTCTATTTTATTTTATTCCACTCAGAAAGCTTTTTTACTAGACATGTTGCGGGAACATTGGGGATGTACATCAAACGCCATTTTACGCCAGCCACCATTTTAAATATGAAATAGCATAAGCCAATTGTACTTTCTGTAATTTGTTTAAACTGGTTAGAAGAGGTAAGAGAGTGAAAGACAGGAGTCAGCGCTATTGCCGTTCACGAAAGTAAGGTGAAAGCGAGAGAGAAGCACTCCCCGCGCTATAGTTAGTTGTCGGTTGCCCTCCATCGAGAAAAGACGTCTCGCATGTTCTAGGCAAACGTGGCCTGTGCGCCGCGACAACGAAATACGTATGAGTTAGTATTTTCTGTAAATTCAATTGTGATTAAAGTTATGCTTCACTCTCTCGCTATCATGAGTACGAAATTCGAAAACATTAGTTTTATTGTAATTTGTTTCCATAAAAAAGACTAAAAATTTTAAGTAAAAAAGAAAATGAGAAATTCAGTGCAAAAAAAAGTGACTCTATCCAAATAAACATAAAACTTTCTATTGTTGAACAAAAGATAAAATTGTAGTTAAGTATGAAATTTTGTACTGAAGGAAAGCAATAAGATTAAAGTGTCTATGTTTTTATTAGAAGAAAGAAAAATAAGTGCGAGGACTTGACCAAAAATTGATTCTCCTTCCACCTCCTTAACGGGCTAATTATAACATGCAGTCCACATAAGTTGGGTCGAAAGGCTCAAACCCAAACAAAGTCCTTTGACCCGGATAGCAAGTCAAAGGGGAGAAGTACGCCGCGTGAAAAAGGACTCCACGGCGACCATTGTCGACACCCATGCGTGTACTTACGCAAGAGAGGAGATACCTGCACCGCGCAGAGGAGGAGAGCTCCTCGGCAGCCATTGTTACTTTCTGCTCGTGCACGTACTAAGGGTTGAAAAATACTCCACTACTACCTCAAGTGCGTCGTGTTAGTAAATAATAAGGTTTTCTTTTCTCTCTCTCTCTCTCTCTCTCGCTCTCTCTCTCTCTCTCTCTCTCTCTCTCTCTCTCTCTCTCTCTCTCTCGTACGCTGCAAGAAAGGAGTAAGCAGAGTGCGTGTCGTGTGCCGTGACGCGCCCTAGAGAAGTATCTGCGTTCGTGTGTAAGAAACAAAGCTAAATATTGGATGCTTTTCTCATGTACAGTGAGGAAGACAAAAAAGGAGCGTCGTATACTGCGTCGCAGATTGCTTCTCTTGAACCGAGAGTTTATAAGACGAAGGAGATTTGCGTAACGCGAACCTTGAACAAACTGTATATTAGGAACGAGATCGTCTCTCTTTCCCTCTTGTGTGCTAAAGAGGAAGAGGAAACAAGTAAGAAGTGCGTGGCGTACTGCCGCGAAGGTAAAGTCGTGTGCTGTGATTTATCATTACTTTTCTTTGGTGCGCCGCCGAAGGAAATAATCAGGTGCTTGTCGTAAGCAGTGGATTGAACAGGGAATTAGACTATTATTCCAAATATAAACAAGGCATCAAAGCGAACGACAAGTCTACAAGACAGGCCCACATCGACTTCACCGAGCAGTTCAAGGAGTTATTTTGGAGCTAATTGTGAACGGCCAAGCTGACTTACCTTTTTTTTTGTCTTTTAACTTCAAGGTTAAGAACGTCAGCGAGATTTTAAGAAGCAGTTACGTGTTCGTACTAAAATCAACTTAATGATAAAACTTTTTAAATACTTCTGAAAATTTCGGCTTGGCAATTTGTTTTCATTCACAAAATTTACTGATTATTCACAGGATAGTTAGTTGATATAATTATGCGTTAAACATACAGTCTTATGATTTTTAAAATCATGATGAAATGATTTAGAAAATTGTTGCCTATCATTTCGTAAATCTTCATAGTTACATTTTTCACTTTCGTGTTGCGAAATTTTACTTCATCAAGATTCGATCATTTTTTATTTAAAATTAGCAAGATAAATATACGTTAGATAATAAATCAAGTGTTACTTTGTTAAACTAAATTTAAACTCTAAGCTAAGTAAACAAAATTAAATAGAAATAAAATATTGCGTTTTTTTTGGTTTTAATAAAAGGATAAAAATACGTTTTGGGGATTTTATTAATATTGAGATATATCACTTTTGTTTTATGCCTGCTATGAATTGTTGATAACCACCAGAGTATTAATCCTACACCTTTGCCATCCAGGTGATAGCCCAATAGCGTTCTCCTTGAATTTTTTCGAGATGAGTACAATGGATAATTTTGTTAAAGCGCAGCAAGCTCTTCATAGTCCTATCGCTAGTGCTGTCGCGAATTTTTAAAAGGTTAGTCAGAATAAAATGACTAAGGGCTTAGCGAGATCTCATTTGGATCGTTTAAATGAGCGATACCAGAAATTAATACAAAATCATCAAAAAATCCTTACATTAGCGGATTATGACCCAGAGCATGAATACGTTACTTCAGATGTGTTCGAAATTATTTGTGATGATTACCATATATCGAAGGGAGCGTTTAACGATTTCCTAGATCAATTTGATGCTTCTGTTTCCTTAGACGAGTCAATGCTCAACCGAACCAGAAACCATGGAAGTGCACTTAACGCTTTTCCTCAGCTCCCTCGCGTCGAACATCCAGTATTTACGGGTCATCTACACGCGTAAGAACCTTTTACAGACCTATTCCGCTCCCTGATTCATCGACATAACGATATTACAGCAGTAGTTAAGTTTCATTACCTTCGATCTCATCTCTCCGGTGAAGCTAATGAATTAAAAAAAAGTTTGCCCATAACGGCCAAAAATTATGAGATCACGTGGAATAACCATTGCCAAAATTACGATAGCAGGAGACGATTAGTATCTAATTACGCGAAATGATCTTGTCCTGTAGAGCAATGAGATCTGATTCACTTAATGAACTTAAGCGACTTCAAACCGAGATGCTAGCGCCACTCGATTCTCTCGTCGCGATTGAGCGCAACATCGGTGATGCTGATTTATTCATCGAGCTTGATATTAGTAAATTTGAAGTTGGGACTAAACGCATTTGGAAACTTTCCCTTGGTTTTGACACTGGTCCACCAACTTTAGAACAGCTTCGTAATTTCTTCTTCAATCAGTCACTACTTTTGAAAGGGATAGGTGAAAAAAGTAACTTGAATCAACAGGCTCTCAGCAAATATACGACCACCCACGTGTTACGTTCAGAGAATTTCCAGTGTTTGTTTCGCCAGGAGTTGCATTCTTTGAAATCGTGTCTTGTCTTTAAAAATAAACTCGTTGCTGAGCGTAAGGATTTAGTGTTTCAAAGTAAACTTTGTTTAAATTGTCTGGGATTACATTACGTCAAGGAATGTACTTCGCAAGGGTGATGCAATAAGTGTGAATCGAAGCACCATTCCTTGCTTCACGTCGACAAGTCCAAGCAACCTAGTGAGTCTCATTAAGCCAATGCCCAGGATAGTGAAGCCGAATCGAAAGAAGAAAGTTCATCATCAATTCACCAAGTAAATAAAGCTGAAACAAGAAAGGGATCTGGTGTTCTTCTTTGTACTGCCCATGTTCAAGTAAAGGGCTTTAACGGAGAGAAACAATTAGTTCGTGCCTTAATCGATCAAGGCTCTCAATGATCCATGATATCGCAATTACTCTGCGATTTACTCAACTTAAAGCAGCGAAGAGCTAGCACTCGACTAATTGGCCCGGGCGACGTTGTCATAGGACGACCCCGGGTCTCGGTCTTCATAGCCGTAAGTCCTCATTTCTAGTCAAGGACTTCTTCAACAGTAGAAGCGTTGGTACTCCCGCGTGTTTGTTCGTACCGTCCTCCTAGTAAGTCTCTGACTTCTCTGTCATCCGTGATCGAGCGCCTGTGCCTGGCTGATCCACTATTTATGCTCGACGACCGAGTCGATATTATTCTTGGTGCTACCGTTCATGCAGAAATAGTTACCAGTGTTATTAGAAAGGGTCTACCTCGTGAACCTATTATGACGGCCTCAAAGCTAGGATGGTTATTGTCTGGGTCAACCGGCCCCGATGCCTCGACTGTTACTGCTTTAACGATCTCGATAAATTGTGTTGCCATTGATGACATTTCCGACGCTAACAAAAACCAAGTCCATGTCTCACTACAGTTGGCTAAAACCAAGGTAGCACAGATGAAAACTGTGAGTATCCCCAGGTTAGAACTGTGTACAGCACACCTTTTAGCTAAATTAGCCGATCATTATATAAGAGAGATGAAACTCTCTATAAATGCTATCCACTTGAGGGCAGATTTCGGAGATGTGCTGCATTGGCTAAATGACGTACCTTTAAAATGGCCAGTTTTTATCGCCAATCGTTGCGCTGAAATTCAGAATCTTGTCCCTCAAGCCAGTTGGCATCATGTGTCTGGTCGACTTGACCCTGCAGATATTGCTTCCCAAGGCATCTATCCCCCGCAAACGATATTGTGAGATCAATGGTATAATGCACCTGAACTGTTACATCAACTTAGCCCAAATTACCCTAAGTTTGAAAACGTGATAAAGGAGACTGTTGTCTCTCAAACTTCTTAAGCGAAATATCCCTGTTGGTACCTTATGTCGCAGTACTCCAATTATGAAAAATTGTCTAGAATTACTGCTTACTATTTTCGATTCGTTTTTAAACTGTACTTTCGTTGGAAGAAACGATCGATTAAGGACAGAGAAATACGCTTCCAGAACTTTCTATTTTTAAACCTGGAAGTCATTAATCGAGCCCACAATCCTATCTTTTGCCCTGAAGAAATTTATCAGGCAAAACTGTACTGGGTTGCCTTTCATCAACAGCATTTCTTCAGTGCTGAGCTCAAGATTTTGAAAGCAAATATTGACCGTCCAGTTGAACGACAAAAGTCTTTGCCTTCGGGCAGTAAGCTTTGGGAACTGACTCCACTCCTTGATAATGGTCTAAAACGAGTAGGCGCAACGTTTCAAAATTTCAAACTCTGCTTAAGCACGAAACATCAGTTTATCTTATCTCCTGATGAGTTATTGACTACATCTATTATCCGTTCAGTGTATCTCAGATGTCTGCATGGAGACCCTCGACTCACGATGGTTACACTTCGCTATGAGTTTTGGATTGTGGGAGGCCTTCGAACTGTGAGTTCAGTCGCATCGCGTTGCGTTGTTAGCAGGAGATACTCTGGTCGTACTCAGTCTCGGATGATGTGTCCCCTCCCCGCCCCTAGAGTTTTGCCTGCCCCTCCTTTCTTAAAAACGGGTATCGTCTATGCTGGGACTGTTAAAGTCTGCCTGGCTAAGACAAGAGGTCGTAGAACTACTAAGGGTTGGATCGCAGTTTTTGTCTGCATGAGCACTCGTGCAGTCCACCTCGAGATTGTGAAGGATTACTCATCCAAGTCTTTTATTACGGCTTTTATAAGATTTCCGGCTCATTGCAGTGCGTGTGTTGAATTGTGAAGAGACAGAGGCACAAATTTTGTCGGTGCTGAAAGGAGCTGGCTCAAATGTTACATGAATTCAGCAAATCTTATCCTAAGGCTCAACTAGCTGGCATGAGCATAGCATGGAAGTATAACCAGTGGCCCCTCATTTTGGTGGAGTATAGGAAGAGTATGGGAAGCCGCGGTGAAGTCTGCAAAATATCACCTGAAAAGAGTGATCGGTGATCAAACACTCACGTTTGTTGGCTATTCCACTTTACTCTGCAGAATTAAAGCTCTGTTGAACTCGCGCTCTCTTGTTCCATTGACTAATGACTCGAATAGCCTCACAGTTCTTACCCCGGCTAATCTGGTTATTCTAAAGGAGCCTTATATAGTACCCGAGCCAAAACTGTACGAGCTTAACATCCCTCCACTTCGACAATAGCAGTTTATTGCTCGACTCGCTCAGCAATTCTGGAAAAGATGGTTCGCAGAGTACCTTACTTTACTTCAAGCTAGGAAAAAATGGCAAAAACCATCGCGTTCCACTAACCCCGGGGATATGGTCTTAATTAAAGCAGAAAATACCCCGCCTGGTAGATGGCCCCTCGGGCACGTTCTCAAGGTTTTTCCAAGGTGCAAAAAAAAAGTGACTCTAAATAAACATTAAACGTTTGATTGTTAAACAAAAGGGAGATTTGTAGTTAGGTGTGAAGTTTTTTACTAAAGGAACGGAATAAAATTAAAGTGTTTAAGGTTTTAATTAAAAGAAAGAAAAAGAGCTGCAGAGACTTGAACAAAAATTTATTCTCCTTCTACCTCGTTTTTCGGCTAATTATAACATACACTCCACATAAGTTGGGTAAAAAGGCTCAAACCCAAACATAATTTAAAATAAATTTTGACGTTAATATTAAGGATTATTTCTGACTTAACAAAAAAAATAGAATATAGAATTTTGAAAATTTTGAATACTATAAAATCATCACATGTTATAGATTACGTAACATTGAAAACCTATAGATAATTTTTATTCTGTTTTCAGTAATCAACATGATATTTTTTCTTTACAATAGGCGCTTATTTTGGTCTTGGGTGACTTAAGAGGGTTTTACTGGCCCCTTTCGAGTCACGGTACACCTGGGGACTAGTTTTTCTCTATTCTACTATCCAAACCCTTGAAAATAAAACAAGTCCTAATCGGAGTTTTCTGTCAAGAGTTATCTTGTTAAGAGACAAATTTAGGCATTCTACCCATAATGCGCCCTAGAGTGGGCTATTTTACTTTTTTCCACAAACCCTAATATGGCGAGAGCGCAAACAGATGGCAAAAGAAATTTTTTATTTACTTTGGTATCTTATGGAAAATTAAAGAAAAATCACATAAGGCCTGAAAAGTTGAATTTTACGTATTCATTTGTTTTATACACATTTATAATAGTTCTGGTTAGATGAACATTCATAGGTTAGGTTTTAATTGTCTGGTCTTATAAATAGTTTTAATCGATTATCTATCAAATAGCAAAAACAAATTTGTAAAATTTATTTTTCTATATATTGGCGTTCTCTACATATTCCAAAACTTTGGGCTTACGGAAACTTAGTAGGTTAGGTTTTGTTCTTCCGACCCTATAAATATTGATCCCTCAGTCCTTGTAAAAAACAAACAAAATTCAAAAAAATCAATCTTCTGTCTGCTTGAATTCTCGAGATATTAGGTTTTAAGTTAAAATAACTTTCTGCGCACCCTTCCCTTTCGCCCCCGGCCCCCTACAACATGAGCACCTTAAGTGAAAATTTATCAAAAAAAAAGGTAAAAATAGCGTAAATTTGTCCACTCTTTGTTGGTAAGTGTGACTAACCAAGCCCTTCCCCCCCCCCCCCCTACCTTCACCTGAGCTATTGCTCCACGCTGATCGTTTCCGATAGGCCCAACTAGAGTCTTCCTCGCCCTCCGACGCACGGTGGGATGAAACTGACTTTTTTGTGTAACAATAAAATTGCCCTGGCTGTAATCATCCGATAAGGATGGTTTTTTTGGGGGGGTTATAGGTAAGAATATCCAGAACAAGAGAAAAATGGTCCGAAATAGAAAAAAAATTTTTGGGATTGTAAAAACAATCCTTAAGATGAAAAAAATATGTAATCGAACAACTAAGCAGATATATTTTTTTTAATAGGATTAAAAATTATCAATGGACGTCACAATTCAACAAAAACCAAAAACGGTCTGGTAAAAACTGTAGACGGTTAATTTACAATGAACGGGGGTGGAAACTACAAAAAATCGCCCCTAACCAAGAATTCTGCGTCTAATTCGCGGTTAGGGAGGAATATTTATCTTAATTTTGTGATTATACTCTTATAGGTCACTGATCATAAATCTACCGTTATACTTCAAAAATTTAAAGTGCCGACACATAATGGCAGAAACAAAATGACACCCAAAGAAAATTTTTATGGTCTTTTTAACTATGTACGATTGTCGGATTTTATCAATTGTTTTTGAAGGTTGTTGGGAAAAGCATTAAGAATAAGGTATAAATAATGGTAAATAAAAAAAAAATTAGGTGTTGTAGAAACAACCCTTGAGATGATAAAAATATTTAATCTTACACCTAAGAAGATATTATTTTTTATTCTGAATAACAATTATTAATTTATGTGACAATCGAACAAAAACGGTCTAATTCTGCGTCTAATTCCCGTTCGGGGAGAAATATTTATCCTAATTTTATTATTATACTCTTTTTGGTCACTAATCATACAACTACCGTTATATTTCAAAAATTTTAAGTGGCAAACACAGAATGGCAGAAACAAAATGGCGACCACAGAACGATTTTATGGTCTTTTCAACTATGTACGCGTGTCGGATTTGATTGATTAAGGGCGTTTTTTTGACGTTTCCACCCCCGTTCATTGTAAATTAACCCTCTTTATTTTTTTTTGTAATCACCAGACCGTTTTTGTGGGATTGTGACGTCTATTATTAATTTTTCTCCCCATTAAAAAAAATAAAATATCTACTTAGTTGTCAGATTACGCATTCTTTCCATCATAAGGGTTGTACTTAGAACCACTTAAAACTAAATTTCTGTTTCGAACCATTTTTCTCTTATTTTGTATGTTCTTACCTACAAACTCCAAAAACAATTATCCTAATCGGATGATCACATCCAAGGCAATTTTATTGTTACCCAAAAGGTCAGTTTCGTCACACTGTGCGAGGTCCCCTAAAGCTCCCCCCACTTGCACATCCCTCCAAGAACAGCTGAATTCTTGCGACAGATGTCTAAAGCACCCACAACAGCATAACCCAATCCCTCCTCAGCCGGCCCGCATCCACTCCCCCCCCCCCCCCCCCCCCCCCCAACCCGTCTCCACACAACAGCCCAACCACATTTCCAAATAAATTCAAACACGGCCAAGACTTTTAGAGTGCAGCCTGAGCCCTTCCCTTACGGTCCCCAATAGCACCCGTACAATCACTAATTCTTTGGAGAAAAGCCAAAATGTTTCGGAAAGACAAAAAAGGATCCACAGCCACTAAAAAAACTTTTTCCATTCATGGGCATGTTTAAAACCCTGGTCCACCTTCGGTAGGAAAAATAGCATTTGTAACTCGACTGTAAAAGTTTTTTCTACGAGCCTCGTAACTTCCCTTACCTACGGCTTAGGCCGCAAACCTCTCAGTCCACAAATTAAAGCCTTTCCAATCTCGTACAAAAACGACTATTTTTTCCCTTAGGCAAAAGGCTTTGCGCCCTACTAAACACTTTGCGCCCTCAAAATACTTTGCGTCCATGGTAAGAAAAATTCGTGGCTCAGGTATCAACCTACAATAATCCCACCTTCTGGGTGTGCTGGTTCGAACTTTGCGCCCTCGTGACGTAATGAACTATGAGCTTTAATTGCAGAATATTAAAAATAATTTGTTTTATTTGTTGGTATACCTTAAAAATAAATGTTTTGTGTAAAATAAGAATTTCAAATTTCATTAGACTCCCGTACTATACCTTGGAACAAAAATGTAATAAGTGCATCCTTTTTCTCCTATCTTCCAAATTTTTCCTTTCCTACACTTCGCGCTCTTTATTAATCGAGGCACGAAGTATGAATTTCAACAGAAAGCTTAACTTGTTTTGTATGAAGTTAATGCATATGAGTAATCCCACCAAACTTTTGACATTCGTGTTACTGATCAATTTATACAATGTCAATGGACAAACTGAACTTTAATGAGTATAGAAATTTAAAGTATTATGTTACAGATATTTAACACTTATTTTTGAGCAAAAGTTATTTAAGGCTTATTAGTATTGGGCTCTAAAGTGTAACGATTCAGCGACCTTTCAAGTGTTACTAGGTGCTGTTCTTTTTCTTTCTGCTTCAATAAAAAAAGAAATATGCATAGAATTTTATGAAAATCATAGGAATTTGTTATTTTAAATCGTAGATTTAGAAAATTTTACACCTGTAAGCGTGCCTGTTACCCAAAAGAAATTATAACCATATTTCTGAGTGTTACCGTTTTTTGTAAAAATTTACTTATTAACGATAATTTCGGTATAAAAAAAAAGCTATTAAATTTTTTCAATTTTCCAAAGCAAAAAATGTTTTTTTATAAGTTAAAAATAAGATATTTGTTTGTTTGTAAGGGTGCCACCAAAAATTTTGTATATATATTGATTTTAAAATCGTTCTTGAGCGCGTAAATCATACTAAAAATCGTTTAATTTGAGAGGCACAATCTTAATTTACGTGCAAAGTAACTTTTTTTTGGCGTAAACAACTTATTACACTCTTAGCAAAATAATATCAAAAGTATTCATCGAGAAATTGTGTTAAACTAAAAATATGTGACTTTTAAAATCCCTAAATAATTGACAGATTTTATCATTTTAGCAATAATTGAAATGGCCAAAGCTCCGAAGGGTAACAAGAAAGAAAGCTTTATGTGAGCTTAAATTGAAGCTTAAATCAAATCCTTCAAATCATATTTTGATTTTTTTCGATAAGTGCGTTTGTTTCAAAGTTACAGTCCATCAAATATTGAGAAATCACAGGATTATGAGTTACGTGATATTTAAATAGTGTTATTCAGTAAGTTCTTTCATTTTTTACGCAAAAATAAAGCATCTAACGGAAAAGTGTATAATTACATTTTATGTTTAAAATAAGCCAAATAATACGGTAATAATTATTTTATAACAAAAATGTAAAATTTTTATATTGTTGTTAATAATTTGTTGATAATAATAAGAAGATATTTACAAATATGAGTGACGCGGATATTTTTCTAATATTGGAAGCGCATAGAAATAAGTAGAATGATTTTTATTAGCGTGCCTTAGAATTTTTTTTTTTTTTTTTTTTTGAAAATCGAAATGTTAAGAGTTCGGTGGAATTACTCATATGCATGTGCGGGTGTAATTTAATTGTACAGATACACATGCTTGAAAATAATTCTGTTCGAAAAATCGAGTACAGAAGCCGCGTACTATACATTAAATATTAAATAATCGGACAAGTAGTAGTACGAGAGTCTAATAAAATTTTAATTAATTCTAGCATACGATCGAGATGAAATGCCAATTGTCACACGCTATATCAATCGCGGCCCCGCAGTTATATACGCGTATCAGTGCAAGTGTTAGACGTGTTACTATGTAGCTATATCGCTAGCGCATTACCCTGGGGAGTCCCAGCTAGCGGTTGAGGACGAAACGAATCCTATCCTTTTTCTCCTATCTTCCAAATTTTTCCTTTTCTACACTTCGCGCTCTTTATTAACGGAGGTGCCAAGTATGAATTGTAACAGAAAATTGAACTTACTTGGTATGCATGTAACGTGAATGTATGTATGGGTGCAATTGGATTACACACACACAAGCTTAAAAATAATTCTGTTAAAAAAATCAAATATAGAATCTGCGCTCTATATATTAATATTAATTTATTTTAAGATAATTGGCAAAATCATCAATTAGTTATTTTAAATTTGTCTTACGATTTCATTATCACCACATCTCCACAGGATTTATAAAAGATAAGAGAAAATTATTAATGTTTATGTTACTTAAAAAAAAAGGTTTTTGATAGAATGAAGAACATTTATTTTAAAACATTTTTCCACACCATCTTTGAGTTATTGCTGCGGCATGCTGGATTGTTTTTCTTGAACCATCAAAAATTTAATTGATATTTGTATTTGTATTATTTATTCCACGTACACCCATTTCTGGGCTTTTACGTATATACCCATTCTTTCCTAATCCAACCTACCTACCCAACTTATCCCTTTCTTGCCTAAACTCCCCTGATTCCCCGCCCCGAGTATGCGAGTCTTTCGTGCGGGCCCCTAGCGCAAATTTCCCCTTAGACGACTCGGCCATCCATCCTACTGGATACTATCTACAGGGCGCAGCGATTTTCACAAGCACACCCCGACGAGCTGGCCACGTGTTGGCTTTCCCCGGAAGGAAGCCCCTGGAGGTCCAGACATCGTTCGGAAAAATCCACTAATCGTCTCAGAAATCGGATAAGTGGTTTCTCGGTATCCTGGGTACTCCTCCTGTTGAAAAAGCCCGAGAAAAAAATCTCGATATTTTGCGACGGAATTCGAATCCTGATCCCTCGGAATTTTTCAGACTAGGCAGCTAGCACGCTAATCGCTAAGCCATCGAAGCTCCTAAAAATTTAATTGATAATATGTATGAATACGAATAATTATATAACATGCCCACACCCCACAGTGGGCAAAATTATGTTTTTTCCCCAAAAATCGTAAATCTCCAGAAGGACGGAAGGTAGAACAATAAAACTTTTTGGGCTTGTAGCTTATTAAATCGAAAATACAAGAAAATTGTAGCTGACCTAGGCGTGCCGTTTCTTAACCTACAAAAGCTGTTTACATAACATAAATAGAAAAAAATTATTTGAAATGAAAATTGCCTGAACAAATGAATATCGTACTATATAACTTTTTGTAGCTAGTAGTACAAACCGTTATAATTACATGCAAAATTGCTATTTTTTCGATTAAAATCGCGACTCTCTCAAAAATATAGATATTGTACCATAAAACTTTCTATAGTCAGTAGCTTCTGAATACAGGAATACAGAAAAATATTATAAATGTTTTGCTGTCGTTTTCTAACATCAAAACCGTTACAATCACGTGTAAAATTATTATTTCAATTAAAATCATGGATTTTCCGATCACATAAGAAAAGTACCATAAAATTTTCTGTCCCTAGTAGCTTCTGAATTAAAGAATACAGAAAAGTTGTTTTCATTTTATGAAACATCGGGAAAATCATTGATAAATACATATAAGACAATAGAAATTTTTGGAACATGTTGTTTGTATGATACAAAATAGAAAGCTTACTGAGATTACTTATTACTTGTCCTCTAACCAGACTAGTTTCTTAGAATCACGAATGATAAAATAGTTTTTTCAATTAAAATAAAAAAAATTTCCAATCACTTCAGATACGGTAATGGAATATTTTTTAGCTTGTAGATTATCAAAATAAACCTGTATTAAAATTATGTTATTATTAAAAAAAAGCCGTCACGTCATGTAATATTAAATAACTCCAAGAATCAGGGACAGTCTTTTATTTATTAAAAATTATACAACTCTCGGACAAAAAAATCTAGTACAATAATCAATACAGTTTTCCTGTGATGGCTAGTTTTTCTGTATTCCTAATTTGATAAGCTACGAGCTTTAAAAAGTTTCATTGTCCTACCGTTGGTCGTATTATATATTTATAATTTTGAAAAAAAAAATCCCGATTTGGCCCACTGTGCATCCCCCACATTTACTTTACGCATATTTATAAGTATGCATAAATTTAGGTTCTAATATGCTGATTTACCCTCTATTTTTTAAATTGAACTACCCTTCTACTCCCTTCACGCCTCCCATTCACCCTAACACCCCCCTGCCCTTTTAATTTTCTCCTGTAAGCCAGGAGGCTGTAACCTACGCTTCCTATAAATCTCCCTTATTACAAATTTTTTGGCCTTTGAACAACACCCCCCCTTTTTTATGGGCCCCCCCCCCGCCCCCCCCCCCCCCCCTTGAAATGACCCCCCATGCTTTTCATTTTCAAGACTACTGACAATACTTGCTATGCAAACTCAATGTAAGGATACCTTTACGGTATTTCAAAGGAGTTAAAAAATACGATAGAGAATAAAAGTTTGATTTTTTTGGGGTTGGAGCAAGGGATGGAGAAATATATAGAATGATGATAATATACAACGACAGAACCGTCCGAATAAAACGATAGTTCAATGAAGATCAACCGTTTTTAAATTCAAGACTCTTGGGTAAACATTTTTAGTCTAATAAGCCAGCAGATATTTTGGAGATGTTAGTCCTGGTTGTCTGGATCCTCAAATTACCTTTGTCGTTGATAAAATTTTCTGAAGCACATGGTTAAGATTTATTATAGATACCCTCTTTTTGGGGGTTAGTTGTAAGAAATAAAATCAATGATAAATCAGAATTTTCAATGTTCAATAAGTTGCAGAGATACATTAATATAGAAAAAAACTTTCAAAAACTTTCAAAAACTTTTGAGCGCAACGATGTGCAGAAGGCCCTAAATTATATCAGAAACTACTTGTGGAAGCATAACAAGAACTGACAGGACAAAACTTGGGCCTAGCTTGGCTGGCTGACAACCTACATAGGTCCACAGCCAAGCGCTGTGAAGTGCGCAATTTTCAGCCTGACAATAGTTAACTTAATCTAAAACTATGTGTATAATAATATGATTATAGATGTACAATGTATATGTTCATCACTTAAAAACAACCAAGGGTCGTTAATCGTTTCCTGCCGTGACATGAATTATAGGAGCCATTTTAGAATCAGGCATATGATCCTGACCATAATGTTACATTATTGACGTTTAAGTACGTGAAGCCTGAGGAAAATGGGAGCGTTCGACTTCTATTGTACTATTGCACTATTCAGTCGGTTCGTACTCATATACGAAAAATTTATAATTGCAAGTATGATAGCTTTGAAGTAAAATTTTTGTATTGAGACGAAAAGTTGTACTTGGATTTGAGGAAAATAGATTGTACATGTATCAGAAAGTAACGTAAAAAAATTCAGGAATTAGCGCTAAGACACGCTTTTCTGCTGACGCATCCAGACATCAACACGCAAAATACTGCTCTTGCAAGTTTTAAAGCTTCTCTTACCTTTATTTATGCTAAGAATAACCTTGCGCTCTCGCGCCTAATAGGGGGGCATAATAGCCTTACTAGCGCTATCTACCGGCCATAGAGAAGATTTTATGGCATATTTTGGTTAAAACGGTGGGGTCATCCCCTAGAAGATGTCTGAAGGCCAACACATGAGAGCGAACAGAGTTCTCGCCGTGTAAAACTTATAATGATCATAGAGAATTAAACTTCATGATTTGAAGCAGTGTAATCCCATAAATAGGCAACAGGTCGGTCGTTTTGAAAAATATTTTGACAATTAATTGAATTCCAATAGGACTAGAAGAATTCATTCATTTTGTCGTGATGCTCATAACGATTCAAACACATTAGTTGCACTATAGAAAAAAAAATAGCAACAAATATTCAATAATATAACTAATCTTATCGCGAAGTTCGATAATAAAGATTTACTGAGAGGGAAATTTATAATTTTAAATAAAAAAATGCGAACATTTCACGTAATTCTAACATTTCTGTAGGTTAGGAAAAGGCGAAAAAATTATTCTAAAAATTATTCTGTGTGCCTTTATTCAAAGGCTACTAGCTATTAGAAGTTTTATGGTACTGTATTCATTTGTTGGAGAGATTTCTAATTATAATGAAAAATGCAAATATTTGACGTAATTATAACAGTTGGGTGGGTAAAAACGGTTGAAAAATGTTTCTAATATTTTTTCTGCATTCCTTGATTCAGAAAATACTAGCTACGAAAAGTAATATGGTACTATATTAATTTGTTCGGAATATCCGAGATTTTAATTACAAAAGTAAAAATTTTTCTTGTGATTCTAAGATTTTGTAGGTAAGAAAACAGCAGTTAAATCTTCCATATAACTCTTCTGTATTCCTTGATTTAGAAGCTTCTAGCTATAGAAAGTTTTAAGGTACAATATCTATTTTTTGGGAGGTTAAAGAGTTTATTGGAAAAAATAACAATCTTTCACGTGACTATAACGGTTTGTAGGTGAGAAAATGTCCGAAAAATGTTTCTAATAACTTTTTTGTATTTCTTGATTCAGGAGCTACTAGCTACAAAAAGTTTTATAGAACCATATTCATTTGTTCGAGAGACTTTCATTTTAAATAATTTTTTTCTTATTATATGATTTAAACAGCTTTTGTAGGTTGTGAAACGGCTCGCCTGGGTTGGCTATAGTTTTCTTGTATTCCCGATTTAATAAGCTACAAGCTCAAAAAAGTTTTATTGTCCTACCTTTTATTGTTCTGGAGCTTTACGATTTTAGGGAAAAAAACTTAATTTTGCCCACTGTGGGGAGTGAACATGTTATATAATTATTCGTATTCATACATCTAATCAATTAAATTTTTAAAAATTCACGAATAACAATCCAGTATGCCGCAGCAATATCTAAAAGATGGTGTAAGAAATTTATATGAAAAAAAAAGTTCTTTATTCTATTGAAAGCTGTTTTTTTAAATAACATAAATATTAATAATTTTCTTTTATCTTTTTACAAAATCTGTGGAGATGTGATGATGATGAAATCATTAGACAAATTTAAAATAACTAATCGATGATTTTGCTAAATATCTTTAAAAAAATGATTAGTTTAATATATAAAACGCGGCTTCTGTACTCAATTTTTCGAACAAAACTATTTTTAAGTGTGGGTGTGTATGCAATTAAATTACACCCGCACATGCATACACATTAACTTCATACAAAGTAAGTTCAACTTTCCGTTAAAATTCATACTTGGCGCCTCCGTTAATAAAGAGCACGAAGAGTAGAAAAGAAAAAATTTGGAACATAGGAGAAAAAGGATGGGATTCGTTTCGTCCTCAACCGCAAGCTGGGACTCGCCAGTGCAGCACGCTAGCGATATAGCTACATAGTAACACGTCCAACACTTGCACTGATACGCATATATAACCGCAAGGGGGAGATTGATATGGCGTGTGATGATTGGCATCTTATTTTAATAGTATGCTAGAATTCATTCAAATGTAATTAGACTCCCACACTACAACTTGTTCGAATATTCAATATAACATACATAGAACACGGCTTCTATACTCGATTTTTCGAACAGAATTATTTTTAAGCATGAGCGTGTGTGTATGCAATTCAATTGCACCCACACATGTATGCGCATTCATTTTATTCCAAGCAAGTTCAACTTTCTGTTCTAATTTAAACTTGGTGCCTACGTTAATATAGAGCGCGAAGTGTAGAAAAGGAAAAATTTGGAAGATAGAAGAAAAAGGATGGTATTCGTTTCGTCCTCGACCGCTAGCTAGGACTTGTCAGTGTACAGCGCTAGCGATTTAGGAACATACAAATGCGCCTAGCACTTGCACTGAAATGCGTATGTAACCGCGAGGGCGAGATTGTTAAGCGTGTCACAATTAGCTGTTTATTTTTATCGTATGCTAGAATTCATTCAAATTTTTTTAAACTCTTCTACTACAACTTGTCCGATTATTCAAGATTTAATATATAGAACGCGGCCTTTGCACTCGATTTTTTTAACAGAATTATTTTTAAGCGTGTGTCTCTGTACAATTAAATTGCACCTACACATGCATATGCACTAACTTCATACCAAACAAGTTCAGCTTTCTGTTGACATTCATTATTGGCGCCTCCGTTAATAAAGATCGCGAAGTGTAGGAAAGGAATAATGCTACTAGCTGTAGAAAGTTTTATGGCACTGTATTTATTTCTTCGAAATATTCACAGTTTTAATTAAAAAAATAACATTTTTTTCACGTGATTCCAACGGTTTTGTAGGTTAGAAAACGGCTGGAAAATGTTTCTGATAACTTTTCTGTATTTGATGATTCAGAAGCTACAAGCTAAAAAAATTTCTATGATACTACATTTAATTCTTCGGGAAATTTACAAATAAAATTAAAAAATTTTTTTTTTTTGTAATTTCCATTAGCTTTTTAGGTTAGAAAATGGCTTGCCTGAATTAGCTACAGTTTTTCTGTATTCTCGATTTGATAAGCTACAAGCTCGAAAACGTTTTATTGTCCCACCTTTCGTAGTTCTTGATATTTACGATTTTGGGGGAAAAAAAACCGATTTTGACCACTGTAGCGCCCGTCCTCTCTAGCCCTCCCACCCCTACTACCAACGCGCCACAAAGTCCCCCTTGGTCATACGCTCCATGTTCCGTGAAAACATATCAAAAAATAAACCTTGAAAGTAGTGTAGTTTCTGAGGAGCTCCCGCCCCCTGAATTATTGTCTGTCCTCCTCACATCTCCGCAGACTATTCATTTCTTTCCATTTTCAAAGCATGATATTTATCAGTGTTTTTACGCTTTCTGACGTCTAAAGACGTAACTTCGGTTTCATACAGTATCGTTACTTAGGGGCAGATGATATAATACATAACTTTTTTTTCTCACTTTTTGGACTCCTATGCCCCTTTTGTAACGCTTTATCGCCCCTCCTTTCCTCTTGGCTCGTTAGATGAACTAAATCATGTTTTTCTCGTGAATAATCGATGATTTTGCAAAGCTAATGTATTATATTTCGTGTTATGTTTTAAACAGGTTTATTTTATTATATACAGGTATATTAAACATACGATTAATCACGAATAAGCTTTCAAGTCATTTTTAAATAGCTAAATAAGTCTTCACAGTGGTAGTAAACGAAGTTCTTTTATAAGTTAAAGTATGCTAACCCAGTTTCTACAAGAAAAAAATTACTTATTTTACCATGGACAGTTAATATATTCCTCTAAATCCTTGATGATCGTAATCAAAGTAGTGGGAAACACTGCTTTAGAGGGTGCATCTGCTGGGGCCTGATCGATCACTTCGATATATGCGATCGAGTTAGCATTATGACCGTCACGTTATCATAGGTATACAAAAAATGGGACGAAAATGTAACAAACCTCATCCCCACGGGTAGATTGACAGTTAACTGGAGTTATTCGATTATAGATCTGCACTCGAAAAGCTGTGTACAGGATAAGCTGACTTAAGTTACACGTAGGGTGGATAAAACCTGATATTTTATCATTGTTAGTAAACGTTACATTACTTGGAAAACCCGTCTCCCATTATCACTCTTTATCACGCTGCCCCCCCCCCCCTCTCAACAGCATGACGTATTATATGAACGGCTTCTTATTGATTGGTCTTAAAAATCAAAAGAATTTAAATGTATTTATAAATTTTAGGAATTTAAAAAATGACAAAATATAAAAATATGACAACAGAAAGAAAATTAGGAATAAACTATTTCAGAAAGAAAAAAAGTGATTGAGCCCATAAGTAATAAAAACCTAATGCTTATTCAGATCTTTCACACAATAAAAAAGTATAATAGTTTCATTATTTTTATTTGGATTTCTGATACTTCCTTGTAGATATGTAGCGTCTAGAAAATTTTCACAGTACCTGTCAGGTATTTATACTACGCGGCACGCTAAAATGTTTTCATAAAATTATACGTTAATTTATCAAAAATATAATTAAAAAGGATAATTAAATAATAAATAAGATTATTATATAAGAAGAATTAGTATATGAATTAAAAGATGGAATGATTTAACTGTTGTCTTCGTTGGATGCTCTACACAATACGAGAATACATATATCTCCTGTCTCTGTATCTAAAATGAAAATATTTTTTTTGTTTCAGTGACCATTTAGATAATTGTACAAATAAAAAAAAGAATTTACATTTTTTATGAAGTGATAAAGAAAAGAAAAGAATAGTATAATGTTTAGAGGTTTTTTTAGAATCACACAAGCTACATTCTTTCAGGTTTGAAACAACTCATATCAAATGAAGTCTTTTTTGTTATACATCTATAGGCGCGTTTTGCAGGGAGTAAATCAATGATTTTAAGATTCTCTCTTTCTCTAAAATGTATGACGGAAGTGAATTTGAGTACCTAACCGGAAGTGAAGTTGAATTTCTAACTGAAAGTGAATTTCAAAATTTCAATTTCTATTATCTCTCCCCAAAATGTATCACGAAAGTAAATTGTAATTCCTAAAGGAAAAAAAAAAAATATTTTCCAAGAGATTCGAATTCAAAACTTATTGTACGTGAGCCGAGCATCGTACCTACCTAGCCACGAGCTACCTCTTTTGAGCTGTAGCATTCACTGTCTCTTATAGTGTGGTTCACAACTCATTTTAATTGAAATTTCTACTCTCTGTTTATTAACTAATTTGTTTTTAAATATTTGATTATTTCAATAATTTATAATAAATTATTTACATAGTTAAATAATTTTTTTCGAAACTTTTGAAGCAAAATTTGACATAATTTTACCGTACGTACAGTCATGGGAAAAGAGAGCGAGTCATACACTTTTTTCATTATTGGTTGATTCATACGAGGTTCGATGGATGAATTATTTGATTTTTATAACCTCTTATTCTTTAAAAATTTTGAAAGTTAAGAAGCATTAGTGGATCGGTGACCGCTCCAATCTCACCGTTCGTTTTGAGATTCCGCCACATATATACTTATATATTCAATGTATAGGTATTATGTTCACAGTGTGTTACTGGGTTAATATAATACTGGGTGTTTAGTGTAGTTGTGTGTACGTATGTACATACGTGTGGATGTCTGTGGAAATGTGTGTGAGTGTGCAAACTATTTGAAAATACGCAACATCAAAAACAACTATTCTTATGGATTTTTTCAAGGAAAAAAATAGATCATCGCAGAGCATAAATACAGACGTGTTGGTTGATCTAAAAAAAAAAACCTAAATTTCCAGTATTTTGGATGTACCTATAGCATGTTTAAGAAACCATAATAGGTATACAGAAATAATTATTTCCATTTTGTGCGCACATAACCTCAAAATATTCGAAAATACGCGATATCTTAAACAGAAAGCCAGATAGGCTAAAAATACCAATTTTTACGGATGTCCTAAATTGTAAATAAACATATAGTCGGACAAATAGCGAGGTTTTAGTCAACGTTATGCCAAAACCTCAATTTTCTTGATTTCGGGTATATCTTGGTAAAAAAAGTGGTAGAAAAATGGTAAAAAAATTTTGATTAAAATTACTACATGTTCATGATATGAATACAAATGGGTACAAATTATTCCAAAATAATTTTATGACAGCACAACCGTTAAACAACAAAAAATACGCTATATCTCGACGGGTAAGCAAGATAGGTCGAAAATAACAATTTTTATAATTAAATGCAGACATGCATACGTTATTTCGAAATTATTTTATATATTGCTTAGAAACAACATAGCTTGAAAAAGAATAGCGTTTTTAAGTTGCTTTTGTTTTAGAATAAATTCATTGTATCTCCTGTATGGTTCTTTGTATATGTCATGCTATTTACGCACATGACTTCCATCTCCCATCTATGACTCACTCGCTGTCTCTTTTAATACGTTTGTAAACATATAATGACCCACGGAGTTCGCACCAAATTTTTTCTTTTTATTCGTACATCAGATAATTTTTTGAGTTAAGCTACATTCACTGGGGCAAGGGTCCAGTCCTTCACTGTACAACTCTGGACAAGCAATCTACACCATATGCAGCCACTATATATAGTTATAGTGATACGAGATGTAGAGTGCTTGTGTAGAGTTGTCCCGTGTAGGACTGGACCCTTGAGCGTTTGTAACATAATTTTTTTTAAATATGGTAATCATCCATTTTATATGATTGAATAAGCATTTATTAATAAAACAGGTTTTAGATTATTTTCTAAGACTTCTTTTTGATGTATATTATATTGTGGGTGTTATATACGCGACTAAGAATAAGTGTGTGAGCGTATGGGGTAGGTGCAAGCGCGACATTAGAGACGTTATCAGCGTAGAAAGTTGTTTTGAAACTATTAGAAGATTCGATGAAAGCGGGCAGTCTCTTACTAGCCAGCCTGGCCGCACGTATTACCATGGCTGCACTCTACTTCTATTATCTGCATAATATATTCTTTATAATTGTTCATTTATTAAGTATCGAAATATTTATTGAAACTATACCGAATTAACGAATATCCTCGTGCCAACGATAATTGCACCACCTTAGAGACATCGAATTGGGTTATTTTATCAAGCACCCACTGTTTTTATTTTTGTGTTAATCACAGTTAAACATTTTTATCAGACTATTTTTTCTATCTCATAATCATCGTCATAATTAGTTGGTATTAAAATTACATCTATGAGGTTGCATCTTGATAAGAAAATATACAGTTGGCCATAAGAGAACAAAGATTTGTTTATTAACAAAATGTTTCTGTTAATAATTTGACGTTGAATTTTTCAGCTCTAGTCAAAAACTCCAGACGTATAGGAAATGGATTTCTGCAAAAAGCATATAGTGTTAAAAAAAGAATTTTGAATTGTTTCTTTAGGTACAGCTTGCAAATGAATGTTATAAGAACTTTTTGTTAAATTTTTTATTTGTTAAATACAATAATTTTAATCTGTAACATATCAGACTATGAGAAATTTTTTGAATATTATTAAATTGATTTTATACAAAAATATCAATTATTAATTCTAGATTTATGAAATAAGATGGTAAGATAGAATTACCAAGAGATGTTAAACTCTATGCTTAGGTACAAAATAAAGGCATTTATCACAACAATCAAACTTAGTAAAGTCCAGTACAAACAGTAAAGTCCATGTGTGATGCGAGTTTATACGTATAAATGTCAGTATCGTCTTTAAAGCGAATCTCACGATAAAGTGAAAACGTTGCCAATTTGTCGCTCACTCTATTAATTATCTTGAGAAAAACAGTAAACCATCGTAACAGACGTTGCAGACGGCATAGTAATATTACAAGAATTATATAGTAAATTTACTATACACGTTGTTAATATACTACGCTATTAATAGGTCAGATAATTTACAACGCAAGTAAACAATTTACAAATGGTTTTTGTATTGTGCATAAAAGCAAAGATCAATTTCGGGCCACGTCACTGTCTGCTTCGTGTCTGGCTCTCTCTCTCTCTCTCCGACTCTCACGTCCACCGTGGTTTGCACAGATTTTTTAAAAAATTATTATTTTAATATCACTATCGTTACTTTGTCGATCGTTACTGTACGGAAGTGAAACGTGGGCAATCACAAAAAGCGAATGCCAACGGGTAAACCAAACTTATCACACGTTCAATATTTTTGATTATTTTCTGCGGTGACTCTATCTGATATCATTCAAGGAGTAAAACCACCATTGAAAACTTAAAATCGAACATAAAGCCAAGAAGATACCTGTTTTAGATGTAGATTCTTGCAAATTATGTTACTCATATAAGTTTTTGTACCAACACTCATTTTTTATATAATTACTTTATACAAATTACAGACCAGTGGAGCTTTGCCCCTCGCACGCTCCGAGCGCCATATTTAAATATTTTTAATCTTATGCCTGGATACATGAATTAATTTTTAAATATATACATCCATATACACGTAGACAACCAAAATAACACAGATTTTTTTTTTAAATAGTACAAATATAGTTATTATATTGAATTAGCTTGAATATTTTGCATATGGGTAAAATTTTTAATTGTTCGATATGCTACGTGTAATCCTTCTTTTTGAATATTTCGGTACAAGCTTTGCCGCAGATAAAAAAAGCACGTCAAAATCGGCACATGAGTTAATACTCCTTTGCACGCATTAATATTCACGAGCTCGAAATAACAGACTGCCATTTATAGTTGACAGTTTCTTATTCCATATTCAAGAGCATTTAAAACAATCACTCGTAGAATTGATGCGTACTGCCAGCCTTCTTTTGAAGTTAGGAGTGCTTACGCGAACGGCAATGCAGGGAGTTCCCTCTCCTCTCTCCGATACTCTAGAAACTGTCCCTAATATCGTAAAAACTTGCGTAAATATATAAGGAGCCACCTAGGAAATGGAACAAAATTACGACTCTTTCTTATTTTCTGAAAAACGTCTTAACGAACCTTAAACGTCCCGTCAACAAACGAGACAGAACTTGATGACAACAGATCCAGATTTTCACCTATTGCGAAAACTAGTACTCGACTATCTGATGGTTCGTCGTAGTCTTCCGAGTCGTAAATCAAAAACTACTCACCAGTTGCTCTTTTTTAATAACTCAGAAATGTCTTTCAAATCGGCAAGTTAAATAAAGTTAAATAACACATTTTTTATCCATATTCAATGGTCATCTGTCAAGTCAAATGTCTTCAAGTCAGTCTGTTTAAAATTTTCTCTTTTTGGTAACTAACTAACTTCTCCTGATGAGACTTCTGCTAAATCTTTTCGTAACATTGCAGGGCAGTTGGGGTCTGGATGAGCTGCAACTTTTCGCTTGAAATTTAATTCCATTTTGTCTGCCTTAGTTTCCTCACGATTTGGCAGATGTGCATGTATGAAGTTATCTGGCCTTTTACTACTGTAATTCGAATTCCAGAATGAGCAGTTAAAGTTATGGTCCGTGCTTGAAACTTTAAAGTTTTGCTCCGCACTTTTTGGCAGTCCTTAAAGGTACGGTTTCTATCACCTCGCGATCTAACACAAAACCATCAAGAAATAAGCGCACGTTATTTACGATTTCAGGTTCTTTATTCATTTTCACGAGGAAAATTACAATTACTACAATAAATTTGATAACAATTTTAGAATGGAATACTGTAAATTATGATCTAGGAGAAATTTGTATTGCTGTCAAGATTATACATGTAAATAAACAAAAAAAATTAAAGGATGCTCGGTGCAAGTACATGGCAAGTACCCCCCCCCCCCTTCCACCTTGAAGTTGTCCGAAAGTACTCGCACTGACTGGCCAAGCAGTCTGCTAACAATTTGAATGAATGTGTCAGCAATTATTAAAATAAATGTATAACGATGCAAATAGTAGGCAGCCCGGACAAGTGTTTTTGACTGCAGTAAATTACTAGTCACATTACTACTCATTATATACTAAACAATTAATCCCCAGAAACCTAATAGGATCCCCTGGCCAAAACAAACACTAAAATATAAATTTTAACGCTTAATTGCAACAATGTTTATGCATTAGGTAATTGAAAAAATATTTTTCTGGAATCAATATAACTATTGTATAATCTTCAGAAATGCAAAAAAAAATATATTTAAATTAAATCTAACAAAAACACCCTTTGTGAAAAATCTAGTACGATATTTCTTAAGCAAATTATCCATACAATATATGCAATATAAATGTTAAAGTTTGTGTAAAAATTATTTGCCCCCTAGCAAACTACGTTAGTTTTCTTTTTATGACGATTAAGTATTGGTGTAAGTACAACTTAACGGTGTGTCTACACAAATTTATAAGTGACAGAAGTAATTTTTAGATAAGTATGTCACTGCCATTATTGGGTCAGTATGTTACTGCCGTTCATACATAAAACTTACATCATTATAAGTCATTTTTTTAGAGAAAAATAACAATTCTTAATAATGCCTCGACACTAACAAAAAAAGTTTTCATTAACTTCCATTATTTTTTAAGTCACTAATAAGATTGGTAATTAATTGTTTGACTCAAGCATTGAATGATTTAAACACTATATTTCGAGTGACCCTTAAAAATTACTTTGTTCACTATTTAAAATAGTGAAACGTTTACTAGCACAATAGTGACTATTCACTGTTTTGTGGTAAATGGTCACTGTTATACAAAGTTGTATACTTATTACTTAGAAACAGTGAAATTTTACTATCTTACTGCTTAAATAATCAATATTTTCAAAGTATATATGCACTTTTTTGAATGCGTTGTATACTTATCACTATTTTAAATTTAGTGAGCAAGAACAAGTGACCAATCATCAGAAGCAAAAAGATTTTAACAGCTTATTAGGCATGCACCGGTTTTTAAAGTATATATTCTGCTGATCACAGGACGTCTCAGCGGTACAGAGCGGTGATGTTCCATTCCGCGAACTAAGGGCAACGGTCGCACTTTTCCAAGGAGCTCAGTCCTTCGCTAACACTAGGTTTTTGACTGCAGATATAGTTGTATATTAATATGCATGCTCCAGTCGATTGCAGGATACCGAGGTGCGTGCTTCAGTTGATTAGAAGACTTGGATACGAGTGCTTAATGCACATGCAATACTACAAGCCGCTTCCGTTTATGTTTCTTTTTTTTATGTTTATTTAAATATATATTAACATTTATCACGAAGCTATAAGCAGTCATAGTAGGAGAAAAGAAGTTTTTGATGAGAAAATGTGATATTATCATCACTCTAAAAAAATGTACCCTAACGTCTCTAGATAAAGTTCAGTCGTGTATTGAAACGCTACTTCGCGTAGGTATAAAGTGTCAACTGTTTGTATTAAATTGCTTATCACAAATGATCTTCGCAGAGCTTTGCAATGCTGTCGTTCACAGCTTGAACACAAAGATAAACAGTGCCCCGCAACAGTAACGCTGAAAATCGATGGATCATACACAATAAAGCAGGAACACAAACACCAGCTAGATCCTGACCGGCAAGCCGACTACAAAATGAAGGAATAAATTAGGGAGACGGTACAGCAAGCTGTTGCCATAGTCGTAAAAAAAGCATTTGACGACATTCGTACTAAGCAATTGTTTTATTTGTAGTCAGTAGTTACTGCGACATAGTATCCCGCCACAACGAACTCCTACCAGCTAGATTGGTGAGGCTTAACAAACAAGCTACTGTGTCGCAGTACGTCTACAAGGAGGGGGATACGACGTTCTCCCCCTCCACAATAGAGGATAAGTGATAAAATTTATCGAAGGGAGATGAAGGGAAGATAAAGAGGAAGAGAAAGATAGTACGAGAGTGAGAGAAAGCGCACCATGCCTTGCCGAGAGTCCAGCATTAATGTGCGTATGTATGGAATGTAAGCGGGATGAGAGAAACGTAAAATAGTGAGAGGAGAGGGAGGAAGAGAGATGGCTACGACAGTAAGTCGTACACTGAAAAAACACCTACACTATCGCAAGTAGTACGTACACCAAAAAAATCCTGGACTGTAGTAGCATCCACAACTTGAGCGAGCACTCACGTATACTATACTTGGTCAGTAAGCAGGGCCACGCATGACACGTGTACATCTCACAGCGACGGGTTGGCTCTCACTATGGTCCAACAGCGAACCCTCAGTGGTCAGTCAAATTGCCTACAGTGTTGGGGAGCAGATAGGCTCTCACATGTGGTAACCACGACGGGCCATCGTTTTTTTTGTGTAGGGACTACTGCTATGATTCGAGGCACAGGCGATGCAGCGCAGTCTCCGGTAGGAACTTAGTTTCGCGCTGAAATCGAAGAAATGGGCTACTACTGCTACCGCAGACACCAACGTTGTCGGCACTAATTAATCAATAGCGTCGGATTCAGCTGATTAATAACCGCTGCCACTACCGCCGATAATAGATATAAAGTACTCGTGAGCAGCGCGCTTTGCCACAAGTCCTCGAATTTTTGCCATAACATATTGTAAACCTATAAGCTGATTGATGACCGCCGCAACTACCACCACCACCACCGATCATCCCGATGTAAAAGAGATCGCGGACAGCTCACTCCAACGCGAGCGCTCAGCTTATTGTCACAACATATTATCAGCTGAGCTTAAAAAATAAATAAAGAGACTGATATGAGGAAAAGCCATCCTCCCCTCTTACTGATATATATCTTCCGATGTTATATAGTTGTATGATTTTAGGGTGGGTACAAGCTCCCCCCCCCCTGCTTCCCCCACTCCCCCCGCTCTACCCCAGCTCTACCCTAGCGCCCCCCAAAAACAAGGTAAAATTCGTTTCTTTTTACCGTGAAATATGACCTGAAATAATTTAAGCTAGCTCCCCCCTGCTCCCCCCCCCCCCCCCCCCACCCCCACACCCCACCCCCCCCCCCCCCCCCACCCCCCCCCCCCCCCCCCCCCCCCCCCCACT
>JAPYYV010006633.1:0-23693 GCA_030522625.1 Copidosoma aretas | reverse complement strand
ATATAAACTTACCTCAACACTAATTGTGACGTATGTTCTGAAGTATTTAAGCCTTGATTCGTTAAAAAGAAAAATTTGATGCCACTATTGCACTAAAATCGGTTGATTCATCGAATTCCTCGAGATCGGTATGTTCTTTACTCTTAATTCTTTCACTACAAATTTACTACAAATAAGCTAAAAAATACCCTGCAAGTCAGATTTTAGTTTTAATTTTGGGTCGGCCCGTACGCACGTGTGAGCTGCTAGCCTGGTACTATGCAAACCGATTATCTCGTATTTTGAAATCGGTAGACTCTACTAAATTAATTCTTTCACTACAAATTAGCTACAAAATATGCTTCCAGAATGAATTTTTTCTGAGCCCAGTAATAGCTGTAATGTGCAACTGCTCTGCTGGCATGATATAACGCTACCAGATCATTCGTTATCTCGAGACCGGTTATCTCTACAAAATCAATTCTTTCCCTACATATTTACTACAAATTAGCTACAAAATATGATTTCAGAATGAATCTTTTCTGTGCCGAGGAGTAGCTGTAATGTGCAACTGCTCTGCTGGCGTGATATCACGCTTTACCAGAGACAGCTATTTCTTTGGCAAGACTTGTAAACAGGTATTTTCTGCCGTAAAACACATCTTAAGAAATCATTAAGAGAGCAAAAGATGTCTTGTGAGAAGAGAATCCTTAACAAAAGTATTCTGCCTAGATTTCCTGTTTTTGGGTTGAGTTCAGGTGATTTCGGGCATACGTTGGCCGAAACTGGCTTGCAAACATACCTGTAAACTTGAACGCAACAGGAATACTACTTGTATCGTGAGTGCGATGGTACGTCAGTCTTACAAGGTTTGTTTCTCTACACTGAAAAAAGCTTCGTGGCCTTTTAGTTGTATAGAAACGTCATTGTACAATCGAGTGACAGTACTATCATGCTGCTAGCCAGCTCTTTGACATTAATGTAGCTTATACTTGACGATCGAGGGAAGGTTTGATAAAACGTATCGGTTTTTAGATAACTTCTTGATAAGCCATTTATTTTCAACAACAAACATAAGAGAGTAATGATTTTTATGTGATAATAACTTTAAAATGAAATATCTTAAATTTTTCGACAGTTGAGGGGATAAGCAAAGATTTCTTCAAAATCAGCAACCCCTAATTGATTTAAAATGTTACAGGTAAACATTATGCTGTCCTCGCTGAAGCCTTGTGTACTATAATTATCAACATTTTTAAATTATATTTCATGCATTTTTTGTATGACAGTATCTTAATATGCAATATGTAAAATTGGAAAGTAGATATTATATATATACTCTAATAAACTATATTTTGTATGAACTTTGTATCGTTTTCATACAAATGAAACCATACACTTAAACATACAGTTCTCATTTAATTTTTCACACTCGTACTCGAAAGATTCTGCAAGTTTTCCTGCAGGATCTTTTGTTATGAGTAGTAGTCTACAGTTCCCTTGAATAAAAAATTATTGCGTTGCTTATTTTAACTTGAAATCAAAAATGCTTCGTTCATGTAGAATTTTAATTCTTAATAGGATTTCATTGCTTTTAAAATAAAAGGTCTACCAATAAATTCAATTATAGGTTCTATTTTTGCTCATTAGACTGTAAAATATTTACTTAATATGTAGCTGGTTAGTATGTATTATTCGACAATATATTAAAAAATCAATATGACAGAAAAAGAAATTCTATTTTAATTGAATATTGCTACTTAAGGCTTTACAATATTTTATAAATCAGAAAAAAACATTTTCTATTTACTGATCATGTACCAGAACTGACACAACGCTAATTGTAATCAATTTAGTTTAACGATACATTTAACGGAAATGTATTTAGCAATTGTTTTTAAAATAAGTAAATATCACATATTACTTGTTTCTTCTCTTTTTTTCATTTACTACTTCAAGTCAGATAAATATTCAACATATTCTGCATCAAGCAGACGCTTCACGAGTATGAAAGCAGCACCTCAATCTTCTTTTAAGTATATTGCCTGATAAATTATTTTATAACATTCGGACACTAAGAAATTATGTTCATGAAAGAGCGCAATCAGCAATCGATGAATGCATAATTTTTTGGAAAAAGGTTTGCATCCTGACTCGAAAAACTAAAAAATGTGTTGTTAAAATCAAGTCCGAATATGATAGATCGATGAATATGCAAAAGAGTGCTTTGAGGTCGTTCACAGATTACGTCAGGACTGAGGAGGGGGAGGGGGTAGAAGTCCTATAAATTTTATTATTTCTTACGTAGGGGGAGGGAGGAGGCTCAACTTTTTTTACGTAAGTTTTTCGTTCCAACAATCAATTTTTTAGTAGTACCGAAATATTATTTTTACAACTTTTATCGTACAATTTCTCAAATTCCCATCCTCATGATATATAACGATGAGAGTGACACTTAAGCCGTTAATATAAACTATGGAGATGAGGAATAAGCTGTTTTAGCATTGGGTATATGTCCATACATGCGAGGAACAGGTGCAGGCACTAGATGTATTCAAAAAGATTTAAATTTTTGCAGATTGCAAAATGTGATGATTCAGAATGTTGTCAACCCATGAGATCAAATTTATAAAACGTACTTCCTATCGAATTTTTCCCTCCTCCTTGTTTCGTATCATATATTGAGGGTGAACTTAAAGGTTATGATATGAGAGAAAAATCCGAAGAATCCATGTTTTTACCATTATTCCAAAGGCTGGGTATATTTATTTTATATTGATGTTTATAATGTCTATTTATTTATAATATGTGCATATATGAATATTTTTTGCGACAGATGGACAAAGTTGTGTTTCACTTTTCTTTAAGATCGGAAAAAATTTGTTTATAATCAATCAATAGTATATAATAGAGCCCAAAAGTATTTGGATTAGTCGAAAATCGTTAAAAGCTGAAATAAAAAAAATAAAAAAGTACAAAATATTAAGTAGAATTTTACTGTCGAGAAGAAGAAATAAATACTTGCATTAAAATTTTTTTATTTTCCATATCCCAGTACCAAAATTACTTCTCTGATAATAAAAAAACTATTTATAGTTATATAATTATTCATTGAGAATCATTATTCTTAGGATTATCATCAGATGATATAAATGAAGCAGTCGCTAGAACATCCCTTGTGGAAACAGACTATAAAATTCTGAATCCAGAGAGCAAATATCCTAAAGCTGTAGCCTATAATAAAATTTACTTGCATTGCAAGACGGTGCATGTGTGTTAGCTACAAAAGGTTTACATTTCCTCTCGTTTATTGCGATCCATAAGCTTAATAGCCACGTTAACTAAACATAAACTTATTCATCATTTTACTGCTATTCGGAATGTTTATGAATGTTATTAGCTTAGAATTGAAAATCCGTAACTGTTTAATTCTAGAAGAGTTTGATGAATTAATTGGACCAGAGTTTTAGCGATCTCAACACACACCTCCACTCAAAAGTTTGCCACTGTATTGGATAAGAGTAAGATAAGCAAGCGGGATGCAATGCACTTATTGATGGCCACTGCAGAAGCTCTAAAAATTGACACCCGTAACTTAAATCTTGATGATACATCAATTAACGAAGCTCAACAAAAATATCGCAAAGACTGGTACGAGTCAATAAAAGAACATATTCCACAACTGTTTTCTAACATAGCAAATACGGTACACTGGCATGGAAAGATACTCGCAGGCCTTACTCGTACAGAAATCACTAATAGATTCGTTATAATTACAAATCGTACAGAAGGACAGCTTCAGGGAGTTCTAATAATCGAGTCAAGTTCTAGAAGAAATCAAAGTGAAGCTGTATTCACAACTCTAATCGACTGGTCTCTGCAAGATAACATTTAAGCTATATGTTGTGATTCTATAGCAAGTAATACTGGTCGTCTTAATGGTGCTTGCACAAAATTGGAGCAGCTTGTGGATAAAGAGCTTTTTTATTTAATCTGCAGGCATCATATTTATGAGTTGATCTTGAGATGTGTTTTTAAAGAAAAATTTGAGAAAACATCCGGACCTGACACTTCAATTTTCAAGAAGTTTGAAGATTTTTGAAAAATTACCAATAAAAAAGAATACAAAATAAGTAACTTCAGGATTTTAAAAAGAAAAGATTGAATTTGTCCCTAGAATTAAAAAAAAAAAAAAAAACAGATTTAAAATGACTATCAGGAATTTCTGGAACTAGTAATTCTTTTTCTTGGTGGGGAATCATACATAAATTATAATTTTCATTCACCCGGCTCAGTACATCATGCTATGTGGATGGAAAGAGCCATTTAATGTTTAAAATTTTCATGTTTCAAAAAAATTTCTTAAAAGATGAGAAGAATGAGTCCATAAAATATAGAGACGTTTCTATATTTATCATTAGAGTTTACGTTTAAGCATAGTTTGAAGCTCTGCTTGCTGCAAAAGCACCACGTCAAGATATCGATTTTCTGAACGATTTATATAATTACATAACTATTGATGACAAAATATTTACGAAGGCTGTGAGAAAATTCATTGGACATTTATGGTACTTGATAACGGAGCCAGCAAGAAAAACGAAAAATGATTGATGCTTTGAAACTAGACACCAGTACATTTGTATGTAAGAAACGTATCCTTGCAAATGAAAACTCTGTTAGTGACTTAGCTTAATCAAGTATTTATGATTTCCTGTGTGAAAAATCATTACAATTCTTCAAACGGTTTGACATCGATACTGCTTTTCTATTGAAAGATCCGTCTAAATGGAGTAGAGACAGGATTATTTGGAGAGCTTGAGTGAAAGATGTCAATGATATTGCAGATACAGGAATTAAATTTATGACTGATTTCAATAAAGTTTTAACAAAAGATAATCAAGAGCGACAGTATCTGATGTCATAAATAAAAGATTATCGTAGTTTATTTCTGACCTGTAATAAAGCTTCTTTGATGACTAAATATGAATAAGATACTATAAAATATCATGACAATAATAAACAAACTTTCTAAAAAACCTATTTTGAACATAAAGCCATAATTTTATATTATCTACACATGCAAATTATACACTCATAACATCTACCTTCTTTAAGATCATAGAAACGATATTACAATAAATCTTTAGTGTAAAAATAATCAAAGAAAAAATAGGTGCAACTCATAAAATATTGAGAAGCTAATTTGTTTTTCAAACTAAATCTTGAAAATTACACTCTGTATCTGGATCATTATAAATTAATTATTCTCACATCCTTTTTATACTAGCCTGAAAGATGGTAATATTTATACATTCATAATTCCAAACTCAATTTTCCTGCTGGAACTGATGCAAAAAGTGCATTTCCGCACTATGAATTTATCATTTCTCTATGAAGTTAGTAAATCTATTTCTCTATATAAAAATAAAAAAACTTTGAAAAATCATCATGATAAAGCTTAAAAAGCTATCCTTTTACGTCCTTTCTAGATTAAGTGTGTGAAAAATACTAGGCCAAAACAATTGTCGTTTTAAAATTAAGGCTAACAGTACCGAAAAGTGTCCTTTTGCCAGATAGGTTCCCGAGTTTTGCTTATTACTTGAAATGATCCCTACTCCGGCTCAGAAGCAGCTTTGGACGTTAAATTGCAAGTTTCTACCTTTACTTTCGAGAAATAATATTTTTGTACTCCATAGAGCCAGGTGCAATCGCTATGATAAAGTCTTTCGTCTTTTTCCCCTCTTTTTTTCGTTCATTTTGGCATTTTTCGTAATTTTTTGCTCATAATTTTTTTCACCCAACGAATATACAAAAAAAAATAATTTAGTTAGATTCAGTAGGCAAAAGTACATAGACATATGCTTGCGGTCATAAATTATGATTGTTTTTAAGTTTATTATGCGTTATAAACAATTACAGTGGTTTTTACCATGTGAATCCCACAATAAACTTTTGGGGCCTTGCAGCACGGGGAAAAAAGTTCAAATAAGTAAATGTGTACACAGTCATGATACTTGTACTTTAAAGTGCTAGGGCTTCTATGCATCCAAAATATAGTTATGTGCGTGTACATCATAAAGCTACGAACGATGCATAGAATTTCATCTTTTAATGCTGTGACTTTATAGACAATGGTTATTAAACACAGAAATCAACTTAGAAGCTCTTAAAATTTTTTAATAAATGCAAATTGTATTACGAAGATCTGCAATATGTAGAATTTGTAGTACGTAACATAGTTTTTTTTTTTTTTTTTAATAATTGTATTGCTTACCATAACTTCTTTGAGAACGTTTCTTAGGCATAGAAATTCTGAAGAATACTTATTCTATGATAATTCATTAAGTATACTTTAAATTAAAGTTTTGCTTATCTTTTTCAGTAAAGTACTTGCCTTCTACTCAGCGAACACGTCTTGTACAAAATTTAATACATATTCTTTGTCATCAACTAGATGTACTAGGAAAAAGTTTTAGTATACCCATAAAAACTATTTTGCCATGGATATTATTACACTATATCCTACAATTGTAAGTAGAATTTTAAGTTAATTCATTCTAATTAGCATTTTAAAAGATGACCTTGAAATTTTTAGTGAAGAAGATAAACGTCGAGCGATAGCTATGTCAGTTACGCATAACGAATTACGTTCTGTATCTCTTCTGAAAGTATCAGAAGATAATGATGACGACGATGATGAAGATATTCCGGCATCTTTTATGATATTGTTCAAAGCTCATAAATTTTTAGGTCATCATGGATTATGCTGTATTAATGATGCAAAACTTTTATTATTTACAATGGAGTCTTTAATCCCAAAACTAAAGTTCCCTTTATTTTGTAACATCAAAGAAAAGCTGAAACAACCTCTTGATCAAGTGATTTATTGTTTGTACGGGCACCCAGCAAAATTTATTAGTGGTGTTCGATCAAAACCCAGAAATCTTGACGAACATGTCAAGACTTCTATTACTCTAACATGGGAAAAAAGTCAAGTATTATTTGACTATTACAAGCCGGAAAAGCTGCCATCATTTGAATCAAGTAAAAACGATTCCGTTAGTGCAGACACAATAGTCTTGTTCAAAAAAATATGTCAACTAGTTCCTCAAGATAGTAACCCAGTTTTCAAATTAGAAGAATTGAATGCCTATTTACTGGGGCATAAATCAGGCATCCCAAGTGTTAAAAAGTTGCTCAGCAATGACATATCATCGATCTATTATTTAATTGCAGATTATTATTTCAAAGCTACATCAAATCAGTCTTGGGCAAATGCAATCAAATACTATATGATGGATTTATGTTTACATCCAGAGGATCTCAATTCTTGGGCCGGTTTAGCCATGTCCACAAGTACACAGATGGAGACATGGCTTAATAATTTTTATCCTGATATGTAAGTAACACGGTTCGTTTGTTTTACAGCAATTGTATAAATTAAATATCGCAAAATTTTACTAACTTGAACTTGTATATGCAATGATACCAAGAAACTTACAGTAAGTAAAATGGCTGCAAGTGTGGATTAAGGCGTAGCGAAGGGTATTATAGCTGAAAATGTATACATATTATCCGTTAATGTTAGTGTATTATAATGATTCATTCATTCAAATACACAAATCCAATATTGCAATGTCTATCTTAAGATACCTCCGAAATACTAATGGAAAAAATTACTTTTTGGCTCAAGCATAGTGTGGTTCTAATATCTAGAGATAAAAATATTTAACCCGCAACAATAAGATATTGTTATCAGGAATTTCACCCGTCTAATCTGGTTTGCTGTATCATTTTTCCTCCAAAATTTATGTTTGAAATTATTTAGATAGTCTCCTTAAACACCCCACTCTTCCAACAAAATTAGAATAATCGCTTTTTCAGCACAGGTTCATTCAATTTACTCTCTTGATTTTAGTTTTCAATGGTGAAAGAAAGAGGGCAAACGTTAAGTGATTAACAAAAACTCGAAATTATGTTTTAGAAGCGCAATTTGTGTACATATGTTGAAATTACGTGTGAGGTAATTAATTGTATTAAATCACGTTCTCGGTAAAACTATAAATTAAATGTATTCAATCACTAAACTAGTGAGATCTTTTTTACCTTATCGAAACTTGTTCTATCAATCGCACTTACTTGACGCAGTGGTTGGTGCCAGTGCAACGCATGTGGTTTCACTCTAGATATTGTCTCCGCTGTTTTTTAATTGCTATATTATCTTGTATTAATGTTATTAAAGTGAAAAAATAATATCTCTAGACTGATCTTATCAACACTTATCACGCATTAGCTTTAGATGGAGCTCCGATGACTCCAGAACGAGCAAAGCTGTAACTTTCAGTCAGCAGGGAATTCAGTCACTCCCTCGCTGTACAGCTTATCAGCTCGCACCACACCTGTACAGATTCTCACAATCTAAATCCATTAGCACAGTCTATAAAATCAAATTGCCCAAAATTCTAATCCGAGAAAAATATCTCATTCTCTCTGCGGTACCGGCACGTTCATGAACTCGTCTAGTTGGCTTATCGTACTCCGCTCCTTCTATTACTCACATTCATATACATTTACTAGTTGCGCTCTTATTAGGACTATCGCCAATAAGTTCTGAACAATTTTTAGTCTACTATTCGTGTAGTCAGTCACGTGTGTGTCTCCCTACTCCCATATACTTTTATGGTGCGACGATGTGCCTTCTGTACATGTCCCAGGAGCTCGTAATATACGTGAATATAAATACATTTACAAATTTAGGCATCACTAACTAATTTAAATATGAACGGTCCTTAAGATCAATTCTTTGATGAAATGCATGTAGATCATTAAAGGTGGCTCATCCTTCAATCTTGACCATATTTTAAAATAATGGTTAGAGAAGTTGTTAAGACTTAGTGATACAGAAGTCAATTTTATATGAACGAGAAGTATTTTATATGTTCAAGAAAAATTTTATTCTTCGTATTAAAAGTTGGAAACTATTATTTGTACTAGTTCGTCAAAAATCATGTCACAATTCAACTTTTCATGTCAACAATAGTACTTAACTTTTGACGCGTATATTTTTAAAATTTTTCTGTTATAACCCTGGATGAAATCTTTTGAGGAATCAAACAAGCTTTGAAAATTAAGATCGAATAAAAAATAATAAAAAATTTAATCTTTTATGAAGGTTTTATTAGTCAACAATATCTAAATATGCAATATGCAAAATTGAAAAAAAAAATTTTAACACATTAAGTACTTTTCGTTGATATAGAATTGACTTCTGTGTCATTAAGTCTCCACAACTTTAACACAAATTATTATGTATATACATATATATATATATAACATATATATATATATATATATATATATATATATATATATTAAAGTAAGGCTAATATTGAGTACTGAGCCACCTTAATAAAGATAGAGCTATTCTCTTAATTCTATTTTTTAGAGAATTTCAATGTGCGGATTGTTATACCCAAATTACACGGATAGTGTTATCAACAACCTGAATTACTTACATACTGCGATTCACTTACTTACACATGTTTTCACAATAATTTTTATTATTTCAATCAATCTGAACGCTACGGTAGTATAAGTCTCCACATGCTATATTGGTATACACCAGCGCATACTACGTTTGCTCGGGAGCCATACCAAATTAGTATGGTCCCGAGCAACCGTAGTATATTACGAGCCTACTGTAGTATGCGCTGGTGTATACCAATATAGTACGTGGAGTCTTATGCTACCGTAGCACCAAAGTTCTCTCCGTGTATATGTGTTAATAACTACATAGCACTTTTATTACTATCTATTTACGGGCCCTCGAAGGTTATATTTTGGTGTTTACCTCAGCTTCTTTTTACAAATACTGTTATGTTTTGCCTTATTACATCCTTACACTTAGAAATAATAAATATTTACAAGGTGGGAGTTGGAATTTGATATTTTCTTTTTGACGCAATCATATAACTTGATATATTATTAACATCTGTCAGCTTTGGTATTGTACAACGAGAAATGTTTTTACTCAATAACTTGGTACCTGAGTAAAGTCCTTAATAGTTGGCGTGACTATGCGAGGGAGAACTTACAGCACCTAAGCATTCAATGTAACGAACGTCAGAGACTGCACTGTGTACGCGTAAAAAAGTATGTTACCTTGATTTTTTAGGAAGAATATTTTACGCCAACCGTGAAAGTGCTTGATTCAAACAACAACTTATGAAAATAAAACATTTCTCCCTGTATGATACTTAAACACGTGTGTATAATTGTGAGTCAATAACGCGTTAAATCTTTAAAGATTAATGAAATATGATAAGACTATACTTCATATCTAGAAACATTACTTATTTTAGTGCTCGTAACTGTGTCTAATAGACATAGCAGCAAGTATTACTGTAACAATAATGAACTTTTAACCGATTTAGATTCAGATTTGCTTAGTGTAAGATGCATGGTCGCATGTATTTAAGATACGCCCAAATCGAGATGCTGAGGTACGAAAGATCTATTAATTATTGTTACAAATAAGTCAAAAAATGATCTTGATTTTCGTACAATAGATACTAGCGATGGCTCAGAACATCAACGTGTTAGCAGAGCACAGGAGAGATCAAGTATTTTCTATTTTGGATTATTTTGCTTTGTAACCACGAACTCTGAATGATCCTTAAGTTCATATTCTTACTCACATGATGTGACACATGCCTCATTCATCAGTTAAAAGATTTTCTCATATATTCTATACGTATTTTAGTGAATAAAAAAAAAAGCTTGTCTTCTCTGTGATTTTAACCTATGCAAATTCAGGTTTTACCCCCTACATCGCCCCACAAGTTTGAAAATGCCCCTTTGCCCAGCTCTCAACTTAAAGGTAGAATTTACTTGATTTCTACGTTATTTAAAAGAATAAAAATTCTTAATACCTACCTCCTGCCTTTCCCCAACAGCCCCTAAACATCCCACATATCCGAACCTTTCTGTGAACGAGCGAAGTCTTCCGAAAGCAAGCCAATATACCCCACTTTCCTCCCCCCATAGCCCACAAAATATTCGATCTTTTCGAATATGGCCGAATTCTCCCGTAAGCGAGTTAAGCCCTACTTTGCACTCCCACAACCCAACCACATGTTCCAAATCTTTCTTTGAAGGACCTTATTCTTCCAAAAGCAAGTTAGATTTTGATACACATATGTCGATGTATCTTGGATACTACTTTTTAATATTATGCTAATAAAATTTTTAAATATTTATGTCAAACTATAAATATCTTCCAAAATGATGGTTGTACTAAATATTTTCTTCAGATGAAAGTTTAGTTGAAAAGTAAATAAAACTCAAAATCTAAAGCTAATTGACAACTTTTAAGATACAAAGAAATATAATCATTTTATGGATTTTGTTTTTATTTCTGGTACTTCCTTCCACATATGCAACGATTAAAAAATTTACACAGCACCTTTAAGGTATTGCTACGGAATGCTTGATTTTTTTCAAATAATACTTAAGATTTTTAAAAATATCATTAAAAAGGATAATTCATTTATAAAGTAAGATTATTACACAAGAAAATCAGGTGCATTAATTGAAAGATAAAATATTTATACTGTCTTCCTCAAAGGATGCTCTATGTACTGCAAGAGAACATAAATCCCCTATCCATGCATCTGAAATAAGATATATCTTTTTTCTCTTTGTGTACGTGCCAATAATTGTGAAAATTAACAAAAATTTGAATAAAATTGTTCAATCATGTGACAGAGAAAAATTAAAAAAATTTAATGATTACCGAACTTGTTTTTTGATAACGTAAGCAACGTCCTTTTTTTAAATTTAAACTAGTCATATAAGGTTAAGTCATTTATTTTTATTTTTTATTAGTCATTATTAAATATTTATCATCAAACTAAATTTTCTATTGTATTTTGATTATTCTTATTCGTTTGTATAATAATTACACTCTTAAAGTCACATCTTGATCAGGAAATATATAGTTGGCCATTAGAAAACATATATTTTTTCATCATTAAAATATTTTGGTCTACTTTGATATTGAATTCCTTAATTATAATCAAAAACTTTAATCGTGAATAAAATGAATTTCTGAATAAAATTTACATCTTGAAACACTAATTTTTTAATTTTTACTTTAGGTATAACTTTTGATTAAATAATAGAATTGAATATTATAAAATTTGTTATTTATTTAATCAATTTATTTGAATTTTTAATATATTTTAGTATGTTTTGTTGATTTCACTTTCATAAAATAAAATATTACGGATATTTTCAAAATATCGCTATATTGAATTTATAAAAAAAGATACAGCAATAATTAATCAACAGAACGTAAATTGTAATGTAATGGAAGTAATATACATGTAAAATTAATAAGAGATGTAAAACTACGCTTCAGTACAATATGATGGCATTTGTAACATTAATAAAATTTTAAATGATAAAGTTAAAATACATCCTGTTTATTAAAAAAGTCATAATCGTATCAAGCAAGTAAAAACCTTTAAAATATTTTGCAAATCATTTTTATTTTGAAGGCTTAAATTCTTTTAATTATGTAAAGCAACGTTATGTCTGTAATTTAGAACAATTTTTTAAAGTCATTCCGGAAGTAATATTGTGCTGATCATGAGAGAATTCATATAAGTTGTCAATTATTTATTACAAAATTTTATATTTTAAATTCTGAGAAAAATTAAAAAAAAAAATTTAAGTAATATAATGTTATAATAATAGGAAAGAATTAAAAAATAAATGTTTTGAATAATAGTTTTAGTGAGCGTGTTATAATTTCAGTAAACTGAAAATTATAGCATATTAACACAGAATTTTTAAGTATATTATTATGTTGCCTGATGTATACAATTATATACAAAAAATCTGGTATTAATCGCAAGACATACAATTGTAATAAACCCCTTGCGCTACATTTTGATCTATTTTCTAATTCATTTAATTGGACCTGTTTGTAATTTGTCATTAACTATTTGTGATTATACGCCCTAAAAACCAGTTATTCGCAAATATTTTCTTTAAAAACTCAGTTTCAAAAAAAGAATTGCATCTTATTGAGAATATGCATTCATGCGATGCAGCTAAATTTTATAAAATTTTTTTTTTTCAATTCTATGAAGTATTATTGTTTCGTGTTTCAATATTTCATTACTGTGGTATGCCAAAAAAGGAATAATTCATATCAAAACAAATTACTAAAGTGGGAAAAAACATCGTTGAAAATTGTGTGTTATCAAGCTAAAGACATAGCAAAGTCTTCTAACGTTTTATATTTTATTCATTTATCCATCAATACTTTTGAATTACAGTGCTTTACTTAATAAATATTTTATTGATTAAGATTCATCATTATTTGAAAACTTTTCGCAAAAATCGACTGCTTTACTCAAAGTCATCATCAGGGCGTACTGAGTTGGCTCACAGAGTGTGCGAAAAGGCAAAGCTCTATGATTACCTTCCTACATTATATAGTTTTATGCCCCACATGCCACGCCCTAACAGAATACAATTATATCTACGTTATTTTCCCGTATATTTTAGAATCAATAAGCCTTTTTCTCCCCTAGCAGCCTCTCCCCCCCTTGGAACCTTCTTAGACCGTCCTAGGATAATCTTGCTCCCCCTGGTAGCACCACCTTGCCCTAAAATTTTCACTAGTGATTATTTAAGTTTAAATGCTACGTTCAAACAATTTTGGAATTTTTTAATCTTGTATTATAGCTTATCAGATATAATTTATATTGAAATTGAGATGACTATCAAGTAACTTTTCAGATGAAGTTGATTGGGACGTGGTACTTAACAGATACTATTCAAAATTTTCATCGGAAAATTGATATACATATTATCATTAGATTTATTAACACCTTTATAAGTCGCATTATTAATGCTATGATAAATCTTTCTAACCCCATCCATCTGATCTAAAATTTTGTTGTTAAAAGAATTTGCAGACTTATTGCAAGCAATCAGCGTTCTACTATTTAATAAAAAATTATTTGCTGTTTTAAAAAAATTTCAACGATATCTGTTATGTTTCACATTTCAGAGATTAGGAATATCTTGATTCATTCTGCACCAATCCGAAGTAGTAATTTTGAGAATTCATCATTAGTTAAACAATTATTGATGCTTAGCTTTAAAATTTTGGTACATGACTAAAGAATGTAAGATTTATTAGTTTCTGCGATAATCATGCTTCTTTTACTGTTTTATAATACAGGAAGTGTCTCTTTGAATACATATTAGAGTAATTAATTAAAATTACTAATAATTATTTGCAAAATAATAAAACAGATTCAATGGATTAACTATATTTGTACAATTTCTTAAAAATAATGTTTATGTTAATTTTGGTTGTATACGTGTGTACGCATGTATGTATTCAAAAATAAGTTCATGTATTACATATTTAGGCATCGTAATAAAAATATTTTCATCTTTTTTTGTAGACTTAAAGTGATCAGGAGTTGCACAGTTACACATTTGCTAGCTTCAAATAAACAAACTGGACAAACCAATGTTTGTCTTAGGGTCATCTTCTGCTGTCTCAAAGACCAAAATTTATTTGTCGAGATTTATAAGTAGAAGCATGAGAAAGCTACGTAATACAGCCCCAGGGATGATATTTCGTAACTATTTAGCCAACACAAGTCAGCTTTTAGAAATCTGTATCTTAGCTTACTATGTTAGCTCTAAGTTATTTGAGAAAGAAGTCGTTACGATATCTGTCAGATAAAAAAAAAAGATATCTGTAACATGATAAGTCCTACATAATGAATTTCATTTTACTGCAGTTATCTCACAAATGATAACGTCAAGCTAGCTTTTTCAAGTTAACTTGTCGCAATCTGATACAGATATAGTAAAGTTATCTTGTTTTAAGTTAACTAAAGATATATAAGAAATGATGATGACAAGTTTACCAGTCACTATTTAAAATCTCAAAAATAGACAGAAAAGTTAACATATTTTGGGAAAACTAATTTCATCTTTAAAATGGTATTCTGTACAGCTTGGAAGTAAACTGTACAAAATCTATGGGAACCTACCGTAGAGTTAATCTGCAGAAGTTAACTGTACTAAATCTCTATAAGGATATCGTGAATTTATCATATTCAAGATGCCGTGCAACCTACCCTACACGTGATAACTATATGTAGACTTTTCATATTGAGCACGTGTCAATAGCCGGCTTCGTCTAGTGGTTAAGACATCAGCTCCACGCGCGACAGATACAAGTTCGATTTCTTCTTACGGCGGGATTTTTTTGTTACTAATTAAATATTTTTTCAAATTTTCAGTGTAAATGGTGATAAAATAAAAAAAAAATTGCTGTAGTAAATATTTATACGCATGTAAATATGTGCAATATTATTATAAACTTGCTAAATCAATTAGTTGTATTCGTGATTTAAGTGGTAGTGATAAAAAAATAAAATTTAAGGGAAAAATAATATTTTGTATCTTATATTTACAATAAAAAAAACCTCAAACAAGTATTCTAAAGTGATAAGCATGATCACTTTTTGAATTCAAATAAATGTTTTATTGAGATAAGTTAATTATGTTATTTTGTCTAATTCTGGTCAAATCACTTTCATTGATGATTTCTATCTGCATTCTCCATTATTGTTCTCCATAAGAAATTTTACAGGGAATTACTTAAGATATCTTATGAAGTTAACTTTAGTTAATGTTAAGTTTACTTTTCTTAATCTTGCTAAACCGGCTTAACTATAAAATAACTTCAGACTTAGCTACGTTAACTATTCAAGTTATCATAACAGAGCTATTATGGAAATGATGCCACATCGTATAGCTTTAGCAGCTCAACTGCAACGTCTACGTGAAAGTGAACTTATCGTTTAACTTCCGTAAGTTTACTTACAGGAAAGTTACAGATAACTGAATCCTGGTTGGGTACATGCACTAGCACATTTTCTAGCTTACTAGAGTTTACGTTACGTAACCATTATCTAATGAGTTGTAACGTGACGTCAAGTGCTAGAGCACGCGCTATGGTCCATGACACATGGTGTAATAAAAACATGAGGTAGGATATACAGCATCCTAGCCGATCAGCCAATCAGAAGGCTTAAAACAAGCGACCTTCTATTTTGGACTTGCTCGACTACACTATGTATATTATCTTTATGACGATTAGTCACTGGAAATTCAGGATAAGCATGGCCGTGATATTGAACGTAATGCAATTAGCTGAAGTTTTGGAAATATATAGGACACCCAAGGGTAGTTAATTATTTTCTCGCATAACGGATCTTATAACAGCCGTTATAAAATCAGATGTATAATCTTGTACGTTATGTTACGTCATTTACGTCTATTTTAGTGAAATCTGGGAAAGAATGAACGACATTTGGGTGTACACTGTGGCGTAAAAGATACGTACTGCCAGAGAAGCGTAACTACTTTAGTTCGTGACGATGACGTAATTTATCGTTATGCATACTGGTAACATACTGGTCCTGGGTCATACTTTACAAACACAGATAGCTTATTTCGTCCTCTGGTAAGTCCTGGGGGCTCGGTGCGTCACCCGGTTACACTCTGAAGTGCCAGGCGAGATTTGAAGCGGTTGACTCGGGGTCGTCCGGATACTCTTGATAACTTTATATAAAGAGGAATTCCTCAGTGGGATCCCTAAGAGTCCTCGACGATGATGTCTAGATTCTCAAATGAGCTTGGAACGTGATTGCTTATTTTTAGCCTACCATGGTACGCCGCAGAAGGACGTACAGAGGTGACCGCCAAAGTATCGCGTGACTTTATGAGTACGCGTATCCGAACGTGACCGCCAAAGTATCGCGTGACGTAATAAGTACATGTATCTAAAGGTCACAACCGAGGTATATTATAGTAATCTTACAAATGAATTGAGACAAAGCAATATTTGTGGTGAAGGCAACTTAGTGTTTTGAAGACAGGAATTAATTTATCCAGATAAAGAAGCTAGATGCAATAATATTATCACTTAAGAAAAAATTTGATGAATTTATTATAGTCATAGACAAATATGGCTTTACCCTCCAGCTCTCTTCGTTTGTCAACCACTTATGCATCAATTTCTTATGTAAATGCACTTAAATTTTAAGGAAAGGTTTTTAAATCATCACCTTTTTTCGAATCTTTATTAATAAAATATTTAGTAAATATTTCAATGTCTATTAAATATCTTAATGCACATAGAAACACAAATATGAAACATTATAATATACTTTTATCACATCTCTCAACAAAACGCTATTCTGCTGTTGTATTTTTTTATATCGATACATTTTTGAGAGATAGTCAGAAGCCTTTGATTGTCTCAAGTTGAGGCAGAGGTTAGCTCGAGCCGGGAATACTATGGTGAACAACGGGAGAGAAAAGAGCAGCCCACCGATCACAAACAAGAAAAACAATAATGGCAGTACGAAGGTCGTTAAAAAAAAAAAATAAGGAAAGCCGTGAAAAGTGCAAAATAAAGCAGCAACAGAGCTGTATAAGCCCGCGACGGGAAGACTTAAAAAATACTTTAAACGAGGTGCATCAGCCAGGAAGGCGTTATTCCCTTAAATATTCGGAGCGTAGAAGTGTCACTTGAATTAGACAATAAAGATACAGTGCAGGGAAACCAGGATGATAACATCTAGTGGAAAAGGAAGGGAGAGTTAAGAGTAGAATGCGAGAAAGTTGAAATAAAGAGCATCAAGAGTAACAACGAGCAGACAAATGCTGAGAGGAACAGAAAGAGGGCCGTAAAAGAAGACATTTTAGCATCAGACGGGTGAAAGGATAAGGGCCTAGAAAACATCACTACGGGCATAATTGGTTGCAGCAGCAAAAATCAGTTAAACGACAACGGTAGCAGATCGAAAATAACACCAGCGACAGAGATGTCTGCAATGAAGACGGTTGACTCAGACGCAATGGTATAACAGACAGCTGCGGTAGAGGAGCAAGCGATGGTGACGACAAAACTTTAAGCTGGTACAGAAAATAAACACCAGATGGCAGCAACAGAGGATACGACACAGGCAAGCCATAGGACGGACGCAGACGTTGACATCAACAACGGCGATAATAGTAGCAGCCCAAACTATGGCGGAGGCGACTGCAGCAGTACCAGCAGCTATGGCTACAATAATGATATAAAATTCAGAAGGAATTAATCAGACAAGCGAAATCGAAAAACAATATAAATAGCGTAGGAGATAGTACATAGTATAGGGTAATGCAGGAAAAAATTGAAAAGTTAAAATTGGAATTGGAACGAAAAAAAAGAAACATATGCAAGCTGGATATAAAAAAGAGCTATACAGCAAACGTAATAAAAAGAGTAGTACGAGAATATAAGGGGCTACAAGAGGAACTTAGAAGAATATGCAGACGACTAGAAATTGTAAACATTTACATGGGGGAACTAATTCAAGGGGTAGCAAACTAGATAATAATGTACAGAATATTGATGGACAGGAAAAAAACTTAGAAAAAATAGTGTATTGAGTAAAAACAGTGTGAATATACACGACACTGAAAAATTTAATGTTGCAACGACAAACAAAACAAACTTAGAAATAAGTACTAGCAAAGCAAAAGCGTTTGATGGGATAGGTAACGATGGATTTCATTTGAACGGTGCTAGCGATGTAAATACGACGAGAAGATTGGAAGGTATGAGTGAAAGTAAGTTAAGATACAAGAAAAGAGAGAAATAGAGAGGGAAGCAGAACTAATATCCTTGCAAGAGAAAAACGCATGGTCAAAAGATGTATAATAAGGAAATAAAAAAAAATTCTTATCATGGATAAGTCGTGGAAGAGCAGACAACTAGAACAAAAGCAGTCGGGGAAGGTCTGCCAGTAGAATTAAAATGATGAGGAAATAGAGTAAAAATAATGCAAAAGAAAGAAAATCTTAAAGGGTTAAAGTTATGGCTAGAAGACAGTAAGAAAAAAAAGTAATAAAGTCGATCAAAGAAAGCGTTGTGCAAGAAAAAAAGAAGGGTCCAGAGGCACGTGCGTGGTATCTCAAACCATAGATTGGTATTAATGGTGGGCGTGGGATGAATAAAAGGTTTCTGTAGTTCAACAAAAAAAAAAAAAAATAAATAAAGCTGATTATTACGAAAGAAAAAAGGTATTTTCTAATGGGGAGAAGGAAGAGATGAAATAAATTACGTGGAATATGGTAGGTATTAAAAAAACCAAAGAAGTAAAAAATTATGCTATTAAGTTTGATGTAATAATAATACAAAAAATGTGGGCGAAAAAATGCAATGAAAACGAGTGAGGGTAAACTTATCAAAGATTATGATTAGTAGTGAAAAGTGGTTGAAGAGAAGAAAAAAGGTAGAGCTGAAGAAGACATTTTAATTGGTATTTAAAAAAGTGTTGTTCAAGACAGAATAGAATAATGGTATCAATGTGTAATTATAAAAGGGTTATGATTAAAGAATTGTAGAATAGTTTATGTAATTGGTATATATGGTACTGTTAAAATAGAAATCATGCTCCAAAAACTTCAGAAAATGATAATTGAATGCATGGATAAAGGGGAATTAGTACTTATTATTAGCGATTTGAATGCGAGAATCAGAGAATCGTAGCTGAATTGCGAAGACGACAGAAAATTATGCGAGAAACCCTCGGATTAAACTGTGAACAGAGAGGGTGATAATCTACTTATTTTTTGAGAAGGATTAGGTTTAAGTTTAAGAAACGGTGCAACGTCAGGGGATTGAAATAAAATGTATACTATTCTAAGCGATAACAGCAAACTTAGTTATCGATCTAGTACTTGAATTAGAAAATAAGCAAGGTTGTATAGTAAATGAACTAAAAAGACCTCTAAGGACAAAGTTAAATCACCTTCCAGTGGAGATAACTGTAGCATAAGGAAATCTGGGTAGTTGAAAAAAAACGATGGTTAGGAACGGAGCAGACAGTAGAATTTCTTTTAAGCGAAATGAGAATAAGAGCATTGAATATAATAACGAACTGGAAAAAAGGGAAACATATATGGAGAGTATGAACATGCTGAAAAAGTAGAACTAACTTACAAAACAAATCTAGGAGGAAGCTCAAAAACCTGAAATAGTAAAGAGACCAAGAAGACTGTAGAAAAAGATAAAATGGTTAAAAACATAAAAAACAACTATGGGAAGCAATATAAGAATAGGCAAATAAAAACAAGAAGGAGTTAATGAGATGTTCAAAATAGAGAGACAAAAGATTACATGGGTGACAAGAGAAGATATGAGTTTTGGGGAATAATAGGGCAATTAAAACTAAGGAAAAAAAAGAAAGGATCGGGTCATTAAAAGAAAGATGGCTAGCAGAGGTCCAAAATAAGGCATTTAATAAAGCTAAGCTTATATAAGAATGGGAAATTGCACGGATGTACTCAACAAAGAAATCACGAGACCAATTCGACGTTATAAACTACAGAGTGGTATCATTGCTGAACATAGGGTACAAAATGCTCACAAAAATATCTGCAGGAAGACCAGAAAAATGATTGGAGCTAAATAAGAAGGTAAAAGAAAGTCAGGCAGGATTCAGAGAGAATAGAAGAACCAGAATAGACATTTTTACGCTGAACAGCATATTAAATAATAAATTTAAAAAAAAGGGTGGGTAATTATACGTCGGCTTTGTAGATTCTAAAACAGCATTTGATAGAGTAAGTAGTAAAATATCAATGGAAAATATTAAAATGTGGGGGATGACGGGGAAGTTTCTCAGAATGATAGAAAAAATATACAAACAGAAAATAAATTTATAATGGTGGAAGAAACAATAGAAAGGCTTAAAACAGGAAGTTAAGTTAGACAAGATGGCCACTGAACCCAAGCTTATTTATTATTTATCCAGAAGATTTGGAGAATACATGGTAAAACGAAAACGAAGGTGGGTCAGTCGTGGTGGGAGTAAAGATTTATAGCCTAAAAATTGCGCATAATGCAGTAATAATATCAAATACAACGATATCATCGAACTAGAGGTTCTCATAAAAAACATATATAATGGTCTCTATAAAGGAAAAATGCAAGTCGGATATGTGTCAAAAGATTGGAAAAAAAGAGTGGATAGGAAAAATCTTGCCAGTTATGTGGCAAATTATAAATTATTCAATTATAAGACGTTATTAATAATCGGTCTAATTTTCTTTTTCCTAAATAGCATTGTTAATCTTGATAATAATGATTGTCCCTTTATCAGAAGAATTCTCAAGGACAGCTCTGTGATGTGTTCAAATCATCCTCTGTGTTAAGATGCTATGTGTGCTGTGGAGAACGTGTATGCAATGAAGCATTAGATGATTCCACATGATCAGCCAAAGAAAGGAGAAGAAAATGAAGGAGTTAATGAAGTCGATAATCTTCAAAATTTTATTCAAAATATGGATGTGTATGTAAATAAATGAATAAATAAAAAGTAAAATAAAAAAAAGGGAGAGAAATATGGAAAGAAAGGATCGATGGTTGTTCCTTACAGGCGGGGGCGTAGGATGGGGCCCTTCTACCTTACCTTCTCTTTTTTTTTTATTTTGAACTAAAATTGTTTAAAAGATTTAAGTAGTTAATGAATAAAAATTTTTATTTTATGGAAGAGGTTAAATAATAAGTCAATTTTTTTTTTTTAAATTATCGTATTGAAAAAATTTTCATACATTACGAGTATACAATTATGAAAAAAAGTTTATTACAAAATTGATGTAAAAATATGTATGAATATGTACGTATTCACTACTGTGCGCGACTTGGGATTGAAGTGGGTGGTCGAGATTCGCTAATTGGTGCGTGTCATTAGAAAAAGAAAGAGAGTGTTCGGGGAAAGGGGTACTTGTCGATACGTTTTCGGTAAGATTGCAGATCGGTGCTCTTTTTCTGGGACACGCGTTGGTATTCTTTCTTCATTTGAAAATGGCAATGATAAAAATACTGGCGTTACTATGAATTTTTAATTAAACTTTTTTTTATAAACATACTTGAATTTACAAAACTACTTGTCTTTGATAATGATGGTACTGATGCTGATAATGATGATGATGGAGAGCCTTGACTGTTTTCAACAATTGCTGAAATAAAATAAATTAAAAATTGTTGAGTAATACATTCTTGCGAAATGTTTTATAGTTCAAATAATCTTCAACCTGGTACATGTCTTGGGGTAAGATACGCATACTGCATCAGCTCCGGTCCCCGTAAATTTGAAGTTGATAGCAAAGATGGCAAAGGTTCACGCAGTAAAATTGGCAAGACATCTGTGACGGTTTGAGAAAAAGATTAGTTCTGTTTTTTATCAAGAATATTTTCTTGGAACAAAATCATGTAAAATTAACTGCTTGTTTAATAAAATTATTAAAAGTTAAAATTAACAAAATTAAAAACTTGAATGTGTATCCAGTTGAGGTGGTTCCCCATCGGTAACTTCTGATGATAGAACAGCCTTTAAGTATCTTGATATTCCACATCTCTAACACTATTATATCTTACTCCTCAAATAAAATCATCCTACAGTAAGTCAATTAACAGCCAAAATGGAGTGCGATTCTTTCATTTAAAATGAACAGGGTCGACGTTTTGATACTCACATGGTAGCCTCTTCAGGACAAATCATGTCTATGTATATATAAGTACAAAAATAAATGAAAACAAGGTTATCTACATTGAAAGGTATATGAATAATGATAACATCCACTTTTTAAGTCTCATTACAAACAACATATAAATTTTCTGAATTATTACGTATTTATTGGCACTCTTATAATATTAACATGAAAACTGATCTACACAAACTTTCTAATAGATATAAAACTTTCATACATTCAGTCAAAAAGGCTTTTGAATGATTTTTTAGTCTTTATTAGTTTTTTAATTCTTTAGATTGGACTTCTCATACTCTTCTGAATGTGTGCTGTGCATGACACCCATAATATGTGGTGTAATTCCCCCAGTCATATTAACGTTCCTGCGTATTGTCATCGACCAAACAGCAATTGTAAATGACACCTTCCATTTTTGAGTGATTATATTCTATTTTTCTGAGTCAAATTTGTTCCTTAAGGCTTTGAGTTCTGTTGAAAATTGTTTTTTGAAATAAAGTGTTTGGTTCGAGATGTTATAAATTTTAATTTTCAATAATTAGTGATTTTCATACCCATGATACCTGAGTGTTATGGTTATCTGACAATTCTGTCTAGATTTTTTCATACGAATTGTTTCAAATAATTTTTAAATACTTACCATTGATCTTTTTACCAGATGCTCCCATATTAAAATGTAATACTACGTGAGGATGTCTCCAATGTATTCTATGTGCCTGAGGCACCTGTAATGAGACTTAAAAATGTATATTATTATTATTTTTATACCTTGCAATGTAAATAACCTTGTTTTTATTTATTTTTGTACCTATACATACATAGGCATGATGTGTCCTGAAGTGGCTACCATGTGAGTAGCGAAACGTCGACCATGTTCATTTTAAATGAAAGAATTGCACTCCATTTTGGCTGTTAATTGACTTATTATTAGCCTTTAAGTAATTTAAACGGGTATCCTTACCACTAATTTCACTCGTTGAAGTGTTTATCATCGAGAGACTGAATAGATCTTGCTACTCTTGCTGCTTCTAATCTCGTTAGATGATTAAAAAAGACTACAAATT
>JAPYYV010006632.1:0-14136 GCA_030522625.1 Copidosoma aretas | reverse complement strand
AGTACATGGTGAAGTAAAACAACGTAGGTATACGTATACGGTTCGAGTTAAGTTACCCACAAGCCTGGTACATATTCGCCGCGCCGTAGAAAGAGAGGGGAATATTGCTTCCTCTCCAACGCCGCGTGGCCCGCGCCAGCACAGTCTACTCTCCCTCCCCTCAATCTTACGAATTTTCGATCAGCATCACGTGACCTGACTAACCTGACGCGAGTTTATCATTTTTTCTCTATCCCAAAAAGTGTGCAACGCCGCTAAAGAAGTTTTCACTTCAAAAGAAAAAAAAAAAAATCTGCGGCAAATCATTTTGAGCTCTAGTGCACATAACTCAACAAAACGAGTAGTAAATCTTGCTACAACGAGCCACCTATAGCGATATTCGTCAGTACACAACAGTATCCATATACCACACCAAGTGAGAGACGACATGTGCCATAGGCTTCCAATGGCAGTGCTTAGTAAAAAGAGAGCATAAACACATGACGCCGCTGCACGCGTCGGGCTCAAACACAAGCCGGCAAAAGAAAAGAATAATGCAGGACCATAGCCCGCCAGAGACAGCAGATATGCAAGAAAACAAAAAGGCCAAAAAAGCCACAGAACAGCAATACACACCGCTCTCAACGCTCCTGGGAAAAGATGTAGCGAGACAAGTCTCCAATGCTAAGGTATTTTGCATTAATCTCAAACCAAACATGAAAGCAATACGAGCCAACACATAAAAGCAGAAGGAACCAATATATTCCACGACAGCAAGCGAGAAAGAGATAGAGAGGGATGAGGGGACGGGCACAGGCAGGGCAGAGGGCAAGTGGCAAAAAGCTCGCAACCAGGCGTCCCAAGCAGCAGCAGCAACAGCAGCGGCGAGAATAGCGGTCAACGAGGCCACCTTAACCCTTAGCCCAAAAAAATTCGACGCACAGCGTGACGTCACACAAGCAATCGTAGGGCAGCAGCACGACGCACAACAGCCTAGTTTCCCGAACCGACAAAAGCAGGCAGGCGAGCTTACAGAAAACGAAACAGGTAAAAAAAGCGGTAGTAAGAATAAAGTTAAGGAAGCGCGCGCCTCACCTATATACTCTTATTGTAAAAGTGCTAAACACTTAACCAACTTACTTATCACCAACCACAGAAATGAAATTCTACACAAAAAGTGTAAATAAAGGAGATAAAACTATTTGCGCATATGGTCTCGAAGCATTCGAAAAAACATTGAAGAAAGTATACAATCTCATACATACACTCCTGTGACGGAAAAAAGTAAGTTGGTGATACTCAAAGGAATGAAAAACACTTTCAAAAACGAGGAAGTATTGAAGGAGCTCCGTGATCTCAGGCTACTAAAATTAGAAATAATAAAGATAGATAAACTTAACGCAAAAAATGCTAACAACTTACTTATCGTACAAGTAACAAGCGATTGCGATGTAAATTCAATCTTTAAAGTAGGCAAAGTGCGCACCCAGCGATCAGCTGGGAAAGCTACAAAAAACCAACCGCTTTTTAATGTCACAAGTGCCAACGCATAGGGCACTCGAGTCAAAATTGTTATTTGCCGTACCGGTGCATCTAGTGCGACGAAAAGCATGATCCAGGTCATTGCAAAGTTACTAAAGATAGTATAAAAAATGCAGCGTATGTACTAAAATGTGTGAATTTTAACGGGATTCACCCGGCCAATTATCGCGGAAATATGTACCTCAAACAGGCTCAAGATTTTATTAATGAAAACAAAATGAAAGAAAACGGAAACTTAATTGACAAAGGTCATAACAAGCCTATTAACCTTACCAAAAGAAATAACAGGATCTCTTATGTCAATGCAATAACACAAAAAGATACGCATAGAGAGTTGAAGATATATGCATCAGCATTTACAAATAAAATAGAGAGTAATAACCAAGGCTTCAAAGAAATAAAGAAGATAATAGAATTGTTAAGGCAAGACTTGAGCAGTATGATGCCATTGAAATTTGATCAGCTTAATAATACTTTAAGCAACACACGGAAACAGATTTCGACACACGAAAATCAGATTGACTATATTTTTAATAAACCTAATTTTAAATTAAAAAGAGAATAAATGAGCTAAAATTAATTGCTGTAAATGTTAACTTAATTATGTCCACACAAAGAAAAAATATATTATTGGAATTTACTAAAAAATACAATCCTGACATAATACTGCTCAGTGAAACAAAGAGTAAAAATTGATAATAAAAAACAGGCCCAATGCGATCCAGGGGAGAGACACTACTACACTGATGAAAAATTAAATACCGTTCAAAAAGATAACAACTGTACCCTTCAATGTCCAATACATGCTTGAAACCTGGTATATAAAAATCAAGCTTGCTATCGGTAAAAATTTAATCATAACCAGACATACGCACACAGCCATAGAGGCATACATTTATCAACAAACTTTTTTAATCAAGAAAACCTAGCTGACGTTAACAACTATTATATTATAGCAGAAGACATGAATACCAGACACACCGAGCGGGACGACAGGTACACAAACCCTCGAAGAAATTTCCTCAAAAATTGGCTTGAAAATAACTTTACAGTAAAGAAATCTTCACTATATCCCAAAGTGAGCCCACTTTCGATAGGGTACAGTCAAAACCAGACACATGTATGGCTGACTCGAGACTACATATTCAATCATTAAATAACAAAATACCAGTTATAGAATACACAAGTAATCACAAAGCAACAATTATCCAGATAGACTTAGAATGTATAGGTTATAATATAACTCTAAATAAACTAGAATATGCGAAAAACTATAAACACACAAAACGTAGACTTTTCATCAACAAGATCAACAAAAAAGAGATAAAAATACCGAGCAACAAGTATCTCACTATTCAACAAATAGAAACATATTCACTCGAAATGGATATAGAAATATTAGCAACGGTAGAAAAAATAGTCCCTGCATTTACACCTACTAACAGCATGCAAAAATATAACACGCACCACACAAACAAACTAGTAGCTAGAAAAAAAAGGTTTCTCACCTAAAAAAATTGCAAAAAAAATTCAACCCAAATCATACAATAATAAAACAGGAAATCAAATTAACTAGAAAGTACATTAATCAGTTAAGCCACAACCTTAGTAAACAATACTTAATTAATTACATTTAATCCTTGGCAAACCAAGCTGAATCAATAAATTATAGAGACAATAGCATATTTTCCCCACAGATTAATAAAATATTCAGAAATAAAAACCATAAGGCGATAAAACTACTAAAAATAAATTCAGACAATGTTAAATGTATAACAGACCTGGAATTAAATACCAATAACCTTTAACTCAAGGATAACAAGTACATACTAAATAACGAAAAAAAACACGCTTAATTGAATGTCATGGAATTATCAACAAGTAAGCAGACCCAAGCAAGAAGATTAATGTGATAGGCTAACCCAAATCATGTACACTAAACATTAAGCAATTGAAGATAGAATAAATAATGAAGACGAAACAATAACGAATTTCGGGACAAAAAATCTTCTAATTCATCGAAATGAAGAAATTAAAAAAATAAATTTTAGTGTTGAAAGTACTTTAACAATATTTCAGACACTAAACAACAAAACCTTTTCAGGACATGACAACATACCTAATATTGTACTAAATCATCTAAACCTTAGCAATATAATACACTACACAATACTTTTTAACAACATAATAAATAACGCTCACTACCCAGAAAAGTGGAAAATAGCAAAGATCGTACCTATACAAAAAAAAGGATCCAAAGGATTCGAAAAATTACCGTCTAACAAGTCTACTCCCAAGCATTAGAAAAATATTTGACGCTCTCCTAAAGAAACAGATAACCGATTCCTGCACAACCAACAAAATTATACCGGAAGAACAATTTGGCTTTGAACATAATCACTCTACAAACCATGCTCTGCACAAAGTCCTAAGCGACACTTGCAGGCATTTAAACAATCAGAACATAGAAGCAGCATGCCTAATAGATATCGAAAAGGCTTTTTATTTAATATGGATTAAAGGATTAGACATATTATACCAATCGTACCAAGGTCGAGAACTATACGCAGTAAATTATAAAAACACAACATCGAAGCACTATAAGATCTATAAGGGCCTACAGCAAGGTACTACCAACGCACCAATACTTTTCAACATTTACATCAGTATCTTGCAAAATTATACGAATTGAATAAAAATAACGATACACACGCTGTCTTCTTCTCAGATGATTTAATAATCTATATGAAAGCTAAATCAACCAAACAAGCACGTAATAATTTAGAACAAATGGTTAACAACGTAAACATATACTATAATAGGTGGTTTCTGAAGGTAAACCCGAAAAAATGTAAAACAATCCCATTAAAATTATACTACGATAAGCTAAATAAAAGCCAGAAACTGAAATGGAGAGAATTTTGAATAATCTTAGAGATCAAAAAGAGAAAACTAGACCCACACATCAGTACCGGTGGCTAAACGGCTGTCATAGACCAAAATCTTTATATAAAAGCGTTGTAATTATGTGTAAATACTGTAAATACAATAAGAAAACAAAAAGTAGGACATTCAATTTTAATATATAGTAGCGTATAGTTAATTAAACAAATTAAAAAGAGACAAGGAGTTTTTTTGTCGAAAAAATTTCCCCCTGTGACAAATCAAATAGATTAACACACGGGCAACGTCTCGAAGTTATTCTCAACAAAAACCAAATAGGATAAATCAAGTAAAAAACCACTGAAATACTTGCAGTGCATATTATTAAGCCAATCAGTATCCAAACATCGGTAATGTTTAAGCCGATTTTCTGTAAGTATTGTTCAAGCTTGTGAACAAAGAAAATATAGAGGTAAACGCACCATTCACCGTACACTCGTAAATTCACTTTATTTTGTTAACATGATAGTAAGATAGTTTGATACTAAAATTTTTAATTGTTCTTTGGGATCTCAAGAAAGCACATGAATTTTTTTGAGTGTTTAGAGCATAAAAAAATGATTTTAGATAAAAAAATTGAATAAAAGTCGTGTTCCTATTACCATACCGCTGTTCTCATTACCGTACCCTATCTACCATACGCGTTTGTAATACCGGACTCCATTCACCGTTTGATGACAGATGTTGATATACCCTCTATTTCTGTTCACAACTGCATGTTGATATAATTGCCTTTTACATCAATCACGATGAAAATGTCATCACCGGAGAAAAATGGAAACTTCAAATCCAAGAAAAAAATGTAAAGTCAATTGTGCAATCCAAAAATAATTAAAAAATAACCAGAATGAATTATTCCAAAGAAAGTGTTGTACAAGCTCTAAATAAGATTAAGAAAGGAACAAATACTATTACCACTGTATCAGCTAAGTATGGCATTCCTGCAAACACTTTCAGAGACAAAACGAAGAAAAAATATTTAGAGAATAATCCAGGAATTGGTTCTGTCCTTACACAATGTCGAGAAAATGAATAAGAATAGAGGATTTTTGAAGCTATCCGAAAAGGTTTTCCTATATCTAAGTATGAGTTAATTCAAAGTGTGCAGGATATTTGTGTCAAGCTTGGCAAACGAAATCTATTTATTAATATTACATCTAACAGAAAATGGTTCACTTTATTCATGAAAAGCTTTTTTTAAAAAAAAGGCAACACGTGATTCCCCTCCCAGACATGTAATTGCACCAAAAAAGGAAAAGCATGTGAATTTACTTCTTGTGGACAGTTATTATGTAGGTAACTCAGAAGAAAGAGATGGTCAACACTACGTTTGGATTGAAAACCTACGACGACTAGTACATTAACAGGGCATAGCCAAAAAAACAGATTATTTGTATCATATCGATGTCTGCACTTTTTTTAGGCTGCTTAGAAATTAGAAGCACATAAATCAGTAAGAATGTTAATCATTACAAAATATCGCTTTCACGGAAAAACAAAATCGATAATGTACTCAAGTTCAAAAACTTTATACACTAAAATCGAGTGCATTACATAGTTCACGCAGATTTTGAATGCTTGTTAAAGCCCGTAGAAAGTAATCGTGCCGATTATCAGCATAAAGTATTGAGTATGGGATTTTTCATAAAATGCAGTTAAAATGATAGAAAATCGCAGTATAAGAGCTACAGGCAAAGTGAAGAAGATGATGGAACACCAGCCAATGTTAAGCTTAACATTCGGAGAAAGAGCCGAGTTTGACAAAGCTACTCTCTGCCACGTTTGCAATAAACCTTTTGATTCGAAAGATAAGAAGATTTGAGACCACTGCCATCTTACGAAAAGTGAGTACTAAGAGTATTTTCTTATGTGATCATGTAATTTTCATTATAATTTATCAATTATGTACTATTTTTAGATATCGTGGCCCTGCACATAATTTATGCCACCTAAACTATCAAGACTCAAAAGTGATTCCAGTTGTTTTCTACAACTGAAAAGATTCTGATTCACATTTATTCCTAAAAGAAATAGAACCATGATTTCCCGGACGAGTACAGCTTCTTCCGCAAACAAAAGAAAGATACATATCTTTCACTAAATTTGGTGAGGGAACTGTCATACACCCTCGCTTCATCGACTCTTTCAAATTTATGGCCTCGACTCTAAATATACCATCATCATGTCTTGAGAAGTTTGAGATTTTAGAGAGAGTTTTTTCTGAGGATGACAAATACACACATGATTAGATTAATTTGTTGAAAAAAACGGAGTCTTTCCATACGACTATATCTTCTTTTTGGACCCTTAAAAAGGAGAGTCTTTCCTCGAATAAATAATTCTACAGCAGCTTGTATGAGTCTCATATATTTCACGAAGAGTACAAGCATGCCAAAAACGCTTTAAATGCATTTGACAGCAAGTCTTTTGGACAATATTATGACTTATATCTCAAGACACATGTTCTTTCACTATGCGAAGTATTTAAGAAATTTAAAAATAATTGTCTTGAAATATATGAGTTGGACCCTGCTCACTATTATACAACACCAGGCTAGACATGCGATGCTATGTTCTTAATATTTTAATATTTTACAGGTTAAATTAGAATTATTAAATGGTATAGATGTGGTAATGTTTGTACAACGTGGTACACGTGGTGGAATCAGTCAATGCTGTAATCGCTATGCTAAAGCCAATAACCAGTACATAAGAGCAGGCTATTAATCTAATAAAGATGACACACACCTGATGTATAACGACGTCAATAATTTATATGGCTCAGCAATGACTCAATCAGTACTTCACGGTAGTTTCAGGTGGACGCAGAATGTGAATCCTTCGGGTATTTTAAACGTTGCGGATGATGCTGAAATAGGGTATATACTTGAAGTAAATCTCTAGTATTCTGAACCTCTCCATGATACTCACAATGACCTGCCTTTCTGTGCTAAGCACATAGCACCTCCAAGATCAAAGCAGGATAAGCTTATGACTACGCTGCACGACAAAACCCGCTACGTGATTTACTATCGTTTCCTAAAACAAATTGTAAGTCATGGCCTCAAAATTACAAAAGTTCATCAGGTACAATAGTTTAATTAGAAACCTTGGCTAAGAGAGTATACAGACGTTAATACTGCTAAGGGTCAAAGTGCAAAGAATAAGTTTGAGAAAATGCAATGTAAGTTATTTAATAACGCGGTCTTTGGTAAAACGATGAAAAATAAGATGAAGCGTGTCAATGTAAAACTTGTCAACAAGTGAGATAGACGATACGGTGCAGAACTTGTAGCCATACAGTTGTTACGAACCGACATCTACGTTAGAAAACCAATATGTTGGACTAATTGTATTGGATCTGTCCAAAATACCTGTACATAAATTCCATTATTATTTCATGAAAAGTAACATAGATCAGTGCAAATTTTCATACACTGATACAGATAGTCTTATACATGAGATAATGAGCAAGAATATTTATAATGTGATGCATGAAAATATCTGAGAACTCGACACATCAGACTATCCTACCGACAATGAGTTCAACTTACCTAAAGTTGATAAGAAAATTGTCGGTGTAATAAAGGATGAATGCAATGGAAAAATTATGCTAGAATTTGTAGGGTCGAGGAGCAAAATAAACAGTGTGAGGATACAAGATAAAAAAACATTGAAAAAGGCCAAGGGTGTCTAAAGCTACGTAGCGAAAGCCACGATAACTTTTAACGACTACGTCAAGTGCTTACACGAAAAAACCAGCATCAATCGAGAAAAGAGAAACACAAGGTCACGTCACTACCAGCTGTTTGCTAAATGAGAAACTAAAATTACGCTCAGTGCGCATGACAACAAGCTTTACCTACAATTGGTAACACAGACACCCTACCCTGGGGTAATTATAGCATAATGGAGGTGGAAGCAGCCAACCAGAGAAAAATCAATCAGAAAGCTTGAAAGAGTTCAGAAGCTTTGAATCAGTTGCTGCAGTGGAACCGATGAAAGTGCAAGGAGCAGCCTTATAGTACGAGGTGTCGCAGCCAGAAGAGCTAACTCTGATTTTAAGTGGAGGTCCGAATAAGACTGAACTAGACCAACGGAAGCCTCCAAGTGAATCTGCATTATCTACCTGTTCACTGTGTAAAAAATCCGGTATTTATAAGGTTAGTATTACACTTTATAAAAATGTGCACACATACACACACACACACACACCACACACACACACTCACACGCAGAAGTAGTTATTACAACACTATGGACAGACCAAAACTAACCCCCTTCCTCCTCCAACAGCGGCACCAGAGTGGTGAGGAGTCATCGGGCTCATCCATAGTGTAGGTGTGCACGCAGAGTGGGGAGAAAGTGACACTCGGCGCTCTCTGCATGCGTAACTCGTTCTCTCTCTCTCTCTATATATATCTATCCTCGCTTGTTCATTGTCTCTCCCCTGTCTCGTTCTCTCTTTCTCTCTTTTACTGTGAAAGTCATTTAACTTGACTCATCGGTTTTATCTTTCTCCAAAGCGTATAATGTTGTTTGTAACGTAACGGAGTTGTGTATGTGTGGTTGTGTACGTGTGTGTATCACTAGTGACAACCATCTACACGAAAGCATTCAATCGTAGAAGAGAGAAATAAGTAAAAAAAAAATTTATCGGAGAGAGAGGAAGAGAGAGTAAAGAGATAGCGGAAAAGAGAGAGAGCATCACACTTTTCCCAGAGTGCAACATTTATGTTTGTGAAGATCGCAAGCGTGCGTGTGTGACTGATACTGACCCCCACCCACTTTCTATCTCTCTCTATCTCTATCTCTCTTTCGCTCTCTTTCTCTATATCTCTGGTTCTCTATCTCTCTCTCCCTTTCTCTCTCTCTTTCTAAGTATGTAAGAAAACTGACAGCCACCTATGCAAAAGCTTTATGTGTGAGTATGATGACACCACTATAGGCCGTCATAGTAAACCCAATCACCTTAAGAGAGAGGCACGTGTGCAGCTCGCAAGAAGGAAAACCCAACTTTTTTTTAGAATTTATCTCAATTTCAATACTCCACCAACCTTTGGTTCATGCGCGCTCTCTGGTCCCGGTTTTTAGAAGCTTCTTATCCTCCAGGAGCATATTTCCAACTGATTTTTGCAGAACGGTTGGAAATAACTTTAACACGCCCAGAGTGGCACGCATATATATATATGTCGCGCAACGGAGTTGTGCATGTGTGTCACTGGTCACGGAGAGGTGGTTGGGAAGAGAGTAGGAGGAGAAATAAATGTAGGAAAACTCACAGCCACCTATACGAAAGCTTCATGTGGGGGTGTGTGTGTATGTATGTGTAAGTGTGTGTGGGTGCGCGTGTGTGTATGTGTCTGTGTGTGCGTGCGTGATTGTCTGAATATAAATTCGCGTAACGCACGTAATCAAAATCACTTTGTACAGACACAACACAATTGTCACTTGTTACATCGACAGGAGTATTACTATTAACACTATTATACTCTGAAACAAAACTTTGAAAGTTTGTAAAAAATTCTACTTCTACAGATATATCATTACATTTACTGTCACTTTCTTTAACGCTGTCTAAGTCACTTTCAAGTATCTAAGTTTTCTTGCACGGTAACGATCATGTGCGGAGTAGAGGTGTAGAATCGTTCAGCAAAGCAACCTTTTCGCGTGATCTACAAGCTGAGCAACCTTTTTGCGCGAAAGAAGCGCGACAATTAAAACGATCACCGAGAATACGACGTAAATTTTTTTATAATTAAGACACAACAATGCTACATGAAATCAATCAGAGAGAGAAGAGAAGATAATAAAGAGATTGTGGGAGGCAGAGCGCACCACACTTTTCTCAAAGTGCAGCATTTGTGTGTGTGTGTGACCCACCGTTGCCACCGTGCCGTCGCTGCCGATCATCCCCACGTAAAAGCGCTCGCGGGTAGCGCATTCCGCCGCAAAGGTTAAAATGTATCAAATTACATGAGATTGCCGCGCGTTTATGCTCTACATTAGCACATTCTTAGAAAATATTTGTAAGTAGGAATATGTTTTGTAAGTCGGAATGTTATGAATGTATATTTTTTGCAAATCTTCCATGAAAACATATGTACATCACTTTAATGAAAACAGAGACATCCAAGTATTTTCTTTTCTCCTTATTCACTTGTCTTCGGTCCTCATTCTTTTTCTTGTGGCTTATTGAGTTACTTGCGACGTGCTTTCGTGCAAAAAGTTTTTTCCTTCGTAACTACAAGCATTCAAGTGAAAAAAAGCACAAAGCTTCGAACCATCGCGCACTGTTGGCCCAGGGAATAGATGTAGTAGATTCATCAACGAGTATCTATTGCTTACTGCACGGTAATAATTGAGAGAGGGGTAGAGACGTCGTTACGTTTATCCCAGTATATTTTCGCATGATATTAGAGACTAACTGAATGAGTGCAGCGTCAGGGGTATATCATTTCTTCGCAGAGTAACGGGGATGAGTGTGGATTTTATTTTATGTAAAGTAATATAAAATGTCGTGTTCAACTACATTTAATACTACAATAAAACAGCAACTGAGAAAGTAAAACGTTGGTGACGTACTGTCTCGTAGCAGAAAACGTACAAGATCAAACTTGGTACATTGATTTCTTGGTAAAAATCGTGTCAGCGTAGTCAAACAAGTTTTAAACCAAAAATTCTTCGCCACATTGCATATCTCCGCTCAGTTGTTTCATGAACAATTTTGACACGTTTTGATATGCCACTCGAAGTAGTATAGGATATTACAACTATTCTGATTACTTGATATTGCTGCTAGAACTTTGACATAAAAACGCAGTATGAGAGTTCTCTTCGTGTAGAACGAATATTTATACACAATATTTTTCAGTGAACTTATCATGATCGAAGCCAGGTCGGTCGGGATCTAGTTCGTCACACCTAAAGTGTCGCCTGTGTAGTTTCCTGTATAGAGACTTCTGTTACGAGACGCGGCGCTGGCGATGTTGCGCAGTCACCGACGTCGTCTGAACCAGTTAATCAAAAGTGGGAAATTCACTTAACTGATAATGACTGCTGCCTCCACCGCTGTGGCCGCAACTACTGCCACCGCCGCTGTTAGCTGCAAAGCTCTTGCGCGGGCAGCGCGCTACCCTTTTTATGACAATAAGCTGTGGGCAGTGCACTTCACCGCGTGCGCTCTGCTTTTTAAAAACATCTTACTATAGCAAGTAGTATGTACACTGAAAGAACGCTGGCCCGCAGTAATATCCACAGTCCAAACGAGCACTCATTTGACTACGTATAGTCGGTAGACAGGGCCGCACACGGCACGCGTATATCCTGCAGAGTCGGGTTGGATCTCACAATGATCCTACAGCAGACCCACAATGTTTGGTCGTATTGACCACGGTGTCATGGAGTTAACAAGCTCCCACATTTGGCAGGCACGACGGGCCACAGTTTTTTCGGTGTGGGGCTTCTATTACAAAACGCGGTGCGGGTGATGCAACGCATTCATTGACGCTGTCTAAACTAATTGATCAATAGCGGCGAATTCACTCAAGTAATGATGACTGCTTCTTTCGCCGCCGCGGCTATCGCCACCGTTACCGCCGCTATTAGCTACAAAGCGCTCGTGGGGGCAGCGTACAACACTATTTGTGACAAGCTGTGGGCAGCGTACTTCGCCGCTTGTGCTCTGCTTTTTAAAAATTCCTCACAATAACAAGTCGTACGTACACTGGAAAAATCCTGGCCCGTAGTTATATCCACAACTTGAGCGAGCACTCGCTTGACTAGGTATAGCCAGTAGGCAGGGCTACATACGGTACGCGTACGTCCTGCAGCGTCAGGTCGGATCTCACTATGGTCCTACAGCGAACGCTAGGGGGAGCATATTACACCACTGTACGAAAAATACTTGATCCTCAGCCTTGAGAGCAGCCTAAAATATGCTACTATCTGCTCGCTTGTCTCGGTTTTGCGCTCAGGTAAACCGACATACCTTAGGGACAGCTTCAGGTCTAGGTCTGTCCGGACCATGGGCTTCACTAGGTCAAGAGATCTTGACCGGGTACTCCCTCAGGCCAGAAAAGATACCTACAAATTTAGCTACTCTGTAAGTGCTGCATGGCTTTGGAATTATCAGCCCCATGCGATTAGAACTGGCTATGCATCACCCAGTTTTAAGAGCAATTTCCAGTGACGTTTTCAGTCGATTGACCCGCGACTTAAACAGCTTGTGAAGTGATTTGTGTCGCGATATGTGTAGCGACTACTCTCAATCAAGAGCAAAGTTTAGAGATTCTTGCACTGTATATGAACATGATGAAACTTTTTAGTGTTCTCTTTTAGCTACTACACTTTCTATTATAATTTTTTGGCTTTTGCCTTATTACTTTAAGAATATTCTTTGAAATAACTAGATGCTGCTACTGTCTTTAATAAGTTTCTTGTAGCGTGCCTGAGTGTACATTTGTCACGTCCTTAGGCACTGTATAATTTGTATGGCTATCATGGACCATAAGCCCCTAGCCAAAATATAACTACCTCTAATTCTAATTATAATGGTCTGTTGTCGTATAGCGAGTGGCGTGTGTAGATCTCTGACTGAATTAGAAGCGGCGGCAGCGGCGGTAGCGGTTGCCAATCAGCTAAATTTATAATATACTGTGACAAACAATTGAGCGCAACTTGACCACTTGCGGCCGAGCGCACTGCCCGTGAGTGCTTTATAGCTAAAATCGGCGGCAGCGGCGAAAGTAGCGGTGATCATCATCAATTAACTAAAATCGCCGCTATTCATCAATTAGTTCGAACAGCGTCAATGAGTGCGCTGCATCACCCGCACCACATTGTGTAATAGAAGTCACCTCACCGAAAAAACCCGTGGCCCGTCGTGCCTGCCACATTTAGGAGCTTGTTAGCTTCATAAAACCGTAGTCTGTACGACCGACTATTGTAGGTCTGCCGTAGAACCATAGTAAAATCCGACCCGACGCTGCAGGATGTACGCGTGCCATGTGTGGCCCTGCGTACTGACTATACCTAGTCAAGTAAGTACTCGCTCAAGTTGTGGATATTACTATGGGCCAGGGTTTTTTCAGTTTATGTACTACTTTCCATAGTAAGGAGTAGGTAGGCTAGGCCGGTTCTGGCCCACTTTTCCGGCAGACCTACTAGTGCCGGATTTCCCCTGCCTGGCAGACAGACTTCCTTGTACTATAGCTTGAGCTCCTACTCAGATTTTCCCTACTAGTGCCGGATTAGCCACGATCCCTACTCTACCGGCTTTAGCCCTACTCATTATCCACAAGCGCTGTTATCGACCGTGCTCAACCTCGTGCTATATTATTGACAGTGCGGAACCTCGTCCTATTATAGAAGCAAACGCTTACTTCAGCCTTACTCCTGCTTACTCTGGCAGCCTTACTCCGGATCCCCATGCCGTCGAATGCATGATTGAGTCAGTGCTATAGCACGAGCTCCCTCCAGATCCCCGATCACGCGATCTGGAGGTAAATAGCTCAGCTACATTATCGGCCTATGAGTAGATAAGCTATGCTGCTACGAGCCCACGCTGCTACAAGCCCATGCTGGTATGAGCCCACCCGCTATAGCACGACGTCGCGGCTGATATGAGCCGGTACCAGCTCACCCGCTATAGCACGGTAGTGGTGAGTGCTA
>JAPYYV010006631.1:0-14137 GCA_030522625.1 Copidosoma aretas | reverse complement strand
GAAAATAATTTTTTTTTCAATTATGCTTGATTTTGACAACAAAGTCACTTTTTGGACGCAATTTCGTTACCAAATTTTCAAAAATTGAGAGTATATGTAGATTATATATAAAGGTATAACACCAGCTCTTCAAAGAGGTATTTTCAAACAGTAAAAAAAAAAAAAAAAAATGTTATTGAAAACTTTCTTAAATGATCCAAAATTTGTAAGTTAGGATTTCATTTTTTACGTTTCTTCTTAATTTTTTGTTATTCCTTGTCATCATACCTATACGATCCAAAAAATTTCATGATAAAATATTTCTTCTAAGGAAGTTTACATAGTTTTGAAACGAAAAATATCTGTGTATCCCACTGTGCGACGCTTACTATCTCACGATTGCGAGAACGGGAGCGATTTTGAGGTTAAGTATTACTCATAATCACATCCAGTAGCTTTTTAAGATCATCAACATTAAAAGAGAGTTGTTCCAAGACGTCAAAAGAATGATCACCAACGGATGACACCTGAGTTTTGATGGTTGACAGCTTAGGTAGAAGTGTTGAAAGATAAGAGTTAAGAGAGAGATTTCGAGAGCCGAAAGAAGATATGTTAGAATTATTAGAGGCCAAAGAGTCGTATAAGAGGTCAGCCACTTCCGCCAGTGTTAAAAAGGACTCAATTTTATGGATCGAAAGGGCTGCACGACAGTTGGGGGTCAGCTGCTCTAAAAATAGTATCCGAAGGACATCATCTCCTCAACTAGTCTCCAGGGCCTACATACGACTTAAAATTAGGGAGGGCTTACCCTCTAGCGAGACCTGATTGCGTAATAGTAATCGGAGGCACTCCTCCGATGTACCACCATAGACATCAAGAATGCGCTGTTTAACTAAATCATAAAGAGATGGTCCAGGGATTAGGTTTAGCAAATCAAAACTACACGAAATAGCATCACCCTCCAGCTTCTCAGCAACGAAATCTACTTTAGTGAGGGGACGGGTCTTAATCTTAGCGTTACACAGAGCGACTTCCGCATGTGCAAACCAACTGTGTAGATTTATCTGGTTGAAAGAAGCAATTTTAGGTTCATGGTACGTAGCAATCTCAGGGATTGCATTATTAGCAGGCGATAAATTTTCTAGCGCGGTAATTTTAGCCACCGCGGCCGCAAGCGCCGATTCTAGTCGCGAGATTTCCTCCTCAGTGTCGGACATGTTAATGTTTTTATCGTTGAGGGAAGGTCAAAAAAGGAAATAAGTGCACTGTAGAGATGCTAAAAAAAATTAATGTTAGGACACTGAGGGCAAATAACACTGGTTGGGTTTTGCACACGCGTAATAAAAAGAGACAATAAAGTTCGGAACACAATGTGTTAAGATAAAAATGCAATGTGTTAAAAACGCAATAAAAAGTTGAAAAAGCGAAATGTAAAATTTTTGGTGAGTTATCTAATATTTAACTAAAGTGAAAATACGCAAAATAATAATAATAATAATAATAAAGGTTGGCTGTGAGAGCCACGCACTGTAAGAGTTCACTCAAAAAATTCACTGTTCAATAAAAAGTCAAACACCCAAAGAAAAAGTGCGGTCGCAGAAAAGTTCTTTCCTGCAGAAAGCCAAAATACGTAAACAGTTCGAGGAACTGTTGCAGTGGACGCTAGTAGCGCGCATCAGTGCGGAGTGTACATGTTCGAAGCACTCGCGTCCGAAAATGCCAAAGGCAGGCTTGAGCGTGTATGTCGTCACTTTACACACAAATACTTGTATGTATGTAAGTTGAATGCCAGACGATGATCTCCAGGTGGAAATGCCGCTGGACACCACTGGCTCCGATGACGAGGTTTTGGCAGAGCTAGCGTGGCATGGAGGCAGGCGCAATTTGGCGCACGAGTTGTCACCGAAGAAAAGGCCGGGTGCAATATGCAGCACAAGGCTGTCTTGCAGTAGTTGGGCATGTGCGGGGAGAGTCCAGCCTGCGCGTGCGATAAAGCCGAGAGAGCGATGGTCCAGGCAGAAGAGGAAAGAACATGAGGTAAACTTTCCTAGTAGAGTGCTCAAATAAGAGCGGTTGCCTGGAGATTGCAGTTGACTCGTCGTCAAAGGAATACTGCATGTCGCCGAGGTGCCTAAGCCTCTGTAAGTAATTGTCGGGGTCACTAGTGTGGGAATTCTTGGCTCGAGAAGCCTTGCAGAAAGCTGGTTGCTGGGCAGCCCGACTACTGCCGTGTTCAGGAAGAGAAATGCGAGGACCAGAAATGACAAAGCCTTACTTAACAATAACTGGATTTATTGAATAGCAAAATTAGGGTTGTAAGGTGCCTTGCAGGACACAGATGACTAGGTGAGTCGATAGACAAGTCAGTACTACTGGACGGCAGTGCGAGCTACAACGTGCGCGGCGCCTCGGTAGAAGAGGAAGAGAGAGAGAGAGAGAGAAGACGCGGTCAGAATATAAAAGTGCTCTGATCTGCACGCCGACGGGTTAGGGTCCCCACACTACCCCCCACCCCCCCCCTGCCCCTTCGCGCGGTGGCTACTTTACTACGCGTGTCTCTGTGCTTGGCTTCACCGCTGACTTCTCAGCTCGGCTTCTCTGCTCTGCTTTTCTCCTGACTTCTCTGCTAACTTCTACACTCGGCTTCTCTGCACTGCTTCTCTGCTGACTTGGGGCGCACGCGGGTTTGGTACATACATCCACACTCAAATTCAACGCACACAATCATACGGCCTTGCACGTTTCGAACAAAGAAATAATCAATACTAATATTTAAGAGATCCTTTTGATCTAAATTCTTAACGAAATTTCTTACAAATTAGGGGACAAGCGGTTTCTAATTTTTGTATAGACTTGACTACCTTTAGCGCTTCGCCATATGATTAAGTTACGTGTTTTCTTCATAATTTACAAAATTACGTTGAGGACATGGGGATTCATCCTTAACAGGTAAAACACTTTATTGGACAATCTTTAAGGGGGCCTGCAGGTAGCCATTTATCTCGCACCAAATAAATAATTTCGATGAATTTCATACACATTCTACCGGAAATATTAGAGTGAAAATATACAAAATTTAAATGAGTGCCAGCTTGCCTTCGGTTATTATACGGCGGAACAAAATTTGTCATTGAGTAAATACGTCCTGCGAATTTATAGTAAAATCCAAAAATTATGCCGGTCTCTTGCAAAATACGAAATCGTTCAAGATTTCTCACAACATTTCGATAGTCAGGTAAATCAAGCGATCCTCATGCGCGGCACCCGCAAAATGAATGAGTTGATCGAGCTGCTTGATTAGCTCAATATGTTGGGGGGACTCAATTAACCCCTCGAAAATGAGATATTATAGCACCATTTTTTTCATCCTCATAATGCTTTAGCCCCGCCTCGTAGTAATGTATCATCACAAAACCGCGATTTATCACGCAATGATGGTTACGGCAATCGTAACAACAATTATAATAGTAATTCAGATAACTCTTACATTTTTTCGGCTATTCGAATTGGTCATTAATGTAGACAAAATATTAACGCATATTCTCAAACCAACTCAACTCGTCCAACAGTTAAAAATTAGTGCGATCGGCATCAGGTCCGTGAAATCAATGTTCATAACAAAACTGTGGCTTTGGAAAACTAGATGGCGTTGTGTCATTAATATCTCCGTCTCACACAGCACCGAAGTACGGATATATTTCAAATAATTCCAATCATTATGACTCGATAATCCAGTCGTCCCAAAATTTAGGCATAGTTCGTCTTTGTCGAGACCAAACCACATTTTTAGAATACCATGATGGCATAATAAATTCGTTTTTAGTGTCTCCGGCGGAAGATTGACTTGACAAACGAAATTACATTCAGCCAGTATATATTGCGAAATCGCATGTTAATCAGAAAACTTGTATGAAAAAATGAAGATGTTTTTAATTTATGATAGTCTTCCCCGGTCGTTGGTGTTGGAGCCACTGGATTTACTGTCGAAAAGTCAGCAACAATAAAACGACTCATCTACGCAAATCTTGAATACAGGAAAATATAAAAACAAAAAGATTTTTTCGTAACATGTAAATTGGTACGGAATTGTATAATTTAAATAGACCTCCTGAGGGAATCGAATCTTGTTATCGACTTTGGAGAACATTTGTTACAAATAATTTATAATGGAGTACAAGACGATTTTACTTTAATCTCTACACAACTTCGTTCACAGGATTCAAATCTTATTAGAAATTTTGCTGTAAAAACAGCACAGAATGATGAAAATTATGTAATTTCGAATAAAGAAATATACGAACATGTTGACGAGGTTCGTAACATTCATATTTCTCAACGCACGAATTTGGGAGGTCACATTAAATTACATCGCAAAATTTTTAACGAAAAACCCGGCTGTTTTCGTGATTTTGAATACACGTTAAAGTTGCAAAGCCGCGAACCGTTTTGTACAAAGAATTATCCTGACCCCTTGCAATTCCGTAAAAAAGTTCATAACGAGATTGAGCGCATGCTGAACATGGGCATTATTAAACGAGCGAACAGTCTTTCTATATTACTCCACTGCGACCCATAGTAAAGTCCAATAAAACTATTCGTTTATGTCCCGACATGCGCAAACTCAAACGTTTGCAGAACAACCATGAGAGGTCGTTGGACGTCGATGATCTGTTTCGGTTAATTTCAAAACGTAAAGTGAATAACCAGCATTGATCTCACAACGTCATTTTGGCAAGTCAACTTGAGTTAAGAGTCACGTCTTTTCACAGCATTTTTACATCGTAGCCAGACTTATTAACATTGCTGTGAGGCATTTGGTCTTAAAGTTAGTGGTGCCGCATTAGCCCAGGCTTCCCGATCCATTTTAGATAAAGTACGCTCTAAACCTAAATTAGAAAATTGAAAGCTCAAAAGTAGAAAATAGAAGGAGTAAAAGAATGAAACACCTAAATCCTTTTTTTTTAAAGTATATTTTATTATTTAAAAAGGATAAATTTAGTTTTTCCATTTTTCGAAAAGTAGGAATCACATATTTTATGCTTCTTAAAGATGTAAACACGAAATTTCTACTTTCCAAAAGCAGAAAATCAAATTTTATTCTTTCAAAAGACTAAAGTGCGTAATTTATAGTTTTCAAAAGTAAAATTTATGGTTCCTGGTCGTGTTTTGTGACATCGACAAGAGGTTATTAACTCGTCGTTTTTATCTCTGGTACGTGACATGTTGTCATGCATGTGGGCATCTCCACCTATTATCACCATCTCTCATGTCTGCAAAGAGTGTCATAAATTAGTGAAAATGTGAAAACATGAAAAAAGTGAAAATGTTGTTAGAGTTGATGTTACCAGAAGTACTTAGGTTTCATTTATTTTTTAGTTCTTACATATGTGTACATGCAAGATTTTCACATTTCTGAGAACAAACCTTGTACGGCAAATAATCATTCACTGCCAGCTGTGTAATGATTGTAGCTTGCCTCTCTGACCTGGAGAACAATTAAAACTAATCAAAAGCAGATAAACTAGTGTTTAAGTCTATGGCTCATATTTTGGTCCATCCGATACATTCAGGATGGATGAGTTCAAATGTGAATCGCAGACTTTCAGATTTTTTAGAGTACACCTGATAATTTAACATTGTTGTCCACACATCTTTGGTTTATAATACTCCAAAAAGTCTGGAAGTCTGCATTTCACATTTGAACCCATTCGTACTGAATGTATCAAATACATCCAAATATGAGCCACTGATTTGCACACCAGTTCGACTACTTCTGCTTAGTTTAAGTTGTTCCCCAGGTCAGAGAGGAGAGCCACAATCTTGTACAGTTAATATTGAATGATTATAACTTTCTGTGCAAGATTTATTCTCAGAGATTTTATCTACTATATCATGCAAAATTTTGTCATTTTTCAGAATAAATGTTGCCTAACGAATTATAATCATTCTATACCAGCTGTATAATGATTGCGGCTCTTTTCTCTGACCTGGAGAAAAACTTGAATCAAGCAGAAGTGGATGAACTGGTGTGCAAGTCTGGGGCTCATGTTTGAATGTATGCGATATATTCAGTACGGATGAGTTCACATGTAAAATGCAGATTTCCAATCTATTAGGAGTGAACCTGATATTTTCATATTTTTTTCCATAAACCAAAGGGTTATAATCGTTAGTCTAAATCTGGTATTTTAGAATTCTACTCTAATATGCAAGATTTTCACGTTTCTGAGAATAAGCCTTGTGCAGCAAATAACAATCATTCACTGCCAGCTGTGTAATGATTGTGGCTCTCATCCATTTATATTACTTTATTAGATACTAGTTTGAAGAAAAAAATGTTATTCCTGTTATGTATAAGAATGAAATATCTATTAGAAGAATGAGATATTTTATTATTTTAAAGGATAAAATAAGTTGTTTCCCACTTTTTAAAGTAGAAATCATAGCATTTATACTTTTGTAAAGAACATTCAACTCTATAGAAGTAGAAAACATAACATTTTTACTTATAAAAGTAGAATACATGACATTTTTACTTTTGAAAAGTAGAAAACACGTTTTTTATACTTCAAAAAGTAGAAATTGTATGGATTATACTTTGAAATGTATGAACTACATGTTTTTCTACTTTTGAGCTTCCAATTTTCTACTTTAGGTTTAGAGCGTATCAAGTTTCATATATGATTTTGTAGATGATTGGGTTTGCATTTCAAGCAACTTCCAGCAGCTAGCAGCTAGCCAGTTGGAAAAACTTTTTTATACGGATTTGGTTTTGGCTCATTCGCGAAATGATGTACAGTTCGTGATTTATGCAGATGCTTCAAAAAACGGTGGGTGCGGTGTTGTGTCAGAATGATGAGTAGTGGCGTGAAAGAGTAGTTTACATTGCTAATAATAATTATTATTGTACGCTACGTCACTATTTATATGGTTTGTTTTAGTAGACGTTAGAGGAAGTTGATTGCGTCAGTAATTATCGCATATTTAATTTACGTAACGTCCATTTTAGACACTCATCATTATTCTCGGTTTTTTTTTTTTAACATGAAGTAAAAAAATTTGTATCCGACTGCGTAGATTTTGGGAGATGTAGTTTTTTTTTTTAGAAGAAGGATTAGTTGTATTTTGTTGGCGTTTGCTGTTAGAGGTTTAGTAGTATCTTTGGGTTTTAGGGAAATCTGTGTTCGGCTCTTTTCTTCTGCGGGACCAATTGTTTTGTTCGAAGGCATTTTGGGTGTACTGAGGATCCTTTCCATCATCGTTCAACAAGTTGTTGATGGTTTCGTTCTCTTTATTGCTGCACATGTTTCTTGCCTTGATAGCTCCGTCATTCGGTGATGATAAAGTCCACTGTTCTGATAGCAAGGTTGGTCCATTGTTTTTGGCCGTGGGTCGGTTTATGACTGCTGTGAGTCTTTCGTTATTGTTCACAGACTCATTTATTTAGAATGTTTCAACTGCGTTTATTAGACTTGAGTATTACTTTTTTTCTAAGTGCATACGTATGATGTGCAAATTTTTTAGACTTTTTTGGTTTCTAGTCTTGTTTACAGTCTGGGTACAACTTTTTTTTAGAACTCCCAGTAATTATTTTTTTTCGATAGAATTGGTTTTGATGGACTATCGTCAAATCATAATCTTTTCTTTGTGAGTAAAAAGATTTTCGGTTTTTTAGGTAAAACGACAGAAAATATCCTTTTTTTTTGCAGTTAAACTTTTTTTTGAGCATAAAGATAACAGAGATTATTCATAAGAGAGCTAAGTGAGGGACTATAACGTAGTGCCTGGATAATAAAAATAATTTCTATGTTCAAGTATCTTCAGGAACCAATGTAACGAATTTCAATCAAAGTGTTTAATAATCCTTTATAATCTTAAAAACTCGCGGTCTATACTTCCTTTAAAATACACTTAAGTATCCCTGTTATTTGCTCTAATAACTCCATAAATTTATGTCCGCTCTCTAGCTGTTTAAAGCTTGACGGGAGTTTTGCTTGTAAGACAAATATGAGTTTATACGGTGTATAGTCTGTGCTCTGGTTTTCTAAGGTGCTATGCGAAAGTATAAATAAAAAAAAGGTAAAAGTAAAAATTTAATTGAAGCGTGGATAGCGGCAGTAACTCGTCCCATTTTTCGCACTATCGATGTAAACCTCTAAGTATTCTGGAAGTATGAGATCCATGCGTTCTATTGCTTCGTTGTTTTAAGGATAATAGGCTATGCTCCTAATTTATAGACTGTTCTTGCAAACACTTTCATGGTTCTCTTCATAATATGGGTTTTTCTGTCGGACAAAAGTTTTTTTAATGCTCTGAAGTACGCTATAAATGCATTCATTAAGGTAGCTCCCTTGTCAACTGCTCTAGTCAAGTAAAAGAGTTTGACTTGTATATATATATATATATATATATATATATATATATATATATGTAAAGCAGTGCCGGTATTCTTCTACTGTCGGTCACATAACCATGAAACTGATTATCACGTCTTTCTTGGCAAATATCTTTTAAAAATGACCCGTTACCAGCATTTTCCAAAACAGAATTGAAAAGAACAAAATTTTTTCTACAAGTGCATCATAAAATGTCTGCTCAGGTTTTTTTATATTGAGTCGGAAAGTGCTTGTACAGCTGATTTTTTAATGGTCTTCCGTATGAGCTCATGTTAAAATGTACATCTTTGAGCTAAAATATCTCGAGATTTTGACCCACTCGGGGTATAAACAAAGACACCGTTGGATTCAGCCGATCAAAATCTATCAAATGAAACATATTTTATTACGGAGGTTTTTGCAAGGGAGCTACCTTAAGGCTCTCACTGTCTCTTCGGCGCACAATAGGTAACAACGTGTTTTTTGTTTTCAAAATCGTAAATCTCCAGAAGAGTTTGAGATAGAGCCATAAATACTTCTAGAAATGATAGCTTATTAAATTCTTTATAGAGGAAAAATATAGCGAACCACGTCAATCGGTTCCCTAACCGTGAAATAAATGGAGAATGATGGAAAAAATACCTGTTTTTTCATTTAAAATCGTACATCTCTTAAACGAACATAAATAGAATCATGAAACTTATTGGAACATTTAGCTGTTGATATGAGAATAACGTAAAAATTTTGTTCAGCGAAGTGATTAATACCCTAACCTGCAAAAAACGATTAATTAAGAAAATAGAGGTTTTTTATTAAGAATTCTATAAAATTAAAACAAACAAAAACGTAATTTTTAATCAATATGGGTATAAAACCAGAGATACATAAACAAAAATTTGTTGTGTCAAAATATCGCCTAACCTACAAAAATAATTAAATAGTGGAAAAAAACGTTTTTCTCTTAAACATCATGAATTTCATGACCAATTGAAGATGGAAAAAAATAAGTTCCTGGAAAATTCCACTTAATAACAAAAAATGAATATAAATTTTTTTTCTCATGGTATAAAGTAGTATATAACCTACAAAAAACGGTTAAATCGTAGAATGAACACGTGTTTTAATATTCCGCATTACAAATCGAATAAACTAATAGATATAGGAACGTACTACTTTCAAAAGTATATTATTTTTCATCAAAAATTTCGTAAGTGTTTTGTCTTATTGTGTAAAGTCCTATCCTTAACTATAAAAATAAGACATAATAAAAAAAAGATTTCTATAGTAGAATAAATTGTAAGTATTCTAAACGAATGAAGATTTATAATAGGGACTCATGAACTTGTCAGCAATTGAGCGAGATAAATTGGACGCACACAAACATTCAGTCCAATACCGAAAATATCCATCTTAACCTACAAAAATAGTTGTATCATAATAAAAACGTAATTCTTTATTTAGAACTGTTAATCTAAACTGGAAAAAAAAATAATAAAACTTCTCTCAGCTTCCAACTTGTACAGGTATACTCGCACCCACAAATACGGTAAAATAATTGAAATAATATACTTTTTCCATTTAAAATCTTCAATCTACAGAACAAATAGAGATAGGATTAAATAACTTTTCAAGCAATAAAATTTTCGTATAAACTGAACGAAAATTTCGTTTACTAATGCGAACTCACACTCTTTAATGAAAAAATCATAAAACAATACACATTTTTCAATTTAAAATTATTATATTTGAACAAACAGTCAGTAATTAAAAAAAAAATAACCTCGGAAATCAATATGATTTCACAAAAAGGTCATAATATTATTTAACATTATTTATTTCTAAAACAAACTTTCATTGGAATTTATAACTCTTTGATACGGTAATGAGGCACACTAAATTAAAGCACATGTTGTTCTATTGTCTGTAATGAACAATTTTCTGTTTTATACATCTTTAATAACTTGATGAATAATTTTCTTCACTATCATTTTCGTCGTTTTCACTCGTATCATGATAATCATTTTCATTGTCTGTTTTAATATTTTCATCAGAATATTAATAATTATTATCATGAGAATCTTCCTTGCACTTGCTGAAAATTGTAAGCCTGAATTTTTGAAACGAGGTGCTAAAACCATTATTGAAGTTATTTTATTTATCTACCAACCTATTATCCAAAAATCGTTCAATTATTATTAGACGTTTCTTTGAGTTATCCGAAACAACGTCTAACGTTAAACGACAATCGAGTTATAAGAAAACCAGTAATCACCTATAAAAGTCCGCGTTGAAAATTTTCTTCCGAGTGAGTTCCTCGTAGTTTTCCTTCTTTAAAATCCACGTGGAATTTGACATGGACCTTTGCAAGGGAGTAAACTTTGTCAAGCTATTTTTGCTTGTCAAATCCTAAATAAGAACTCGTTTCATCAGAAAATTAAAAAAAAAATATCTTATGAACAAATTTCGTTAAAATTTCAAACAGAAACAGTGTTATCCATGTGTTTTGGACTATTACTAGGAAAACGTTCTCTTGTAACTTCTTATACAAAGTCATTATTTTACCGCAAAAAATTGTTGTAGTTTTAAAAAATGCGTCTTTTTCTATATGTATACTCGTATAGCGTTATCGTTAAAATTGTAGACAGTCTAATAATACTAGGTGAAAATAATCGGTATCGAATGGTTTTTATATCGCTGACTCATTATAACAATACTTGACACAACGAATATTTCAAGCGTTAATTCATTTGAAAAAAAAAAAATGAAAACTGTTACACAGCTTGAATTGGACAAATAAATAACTTTTCAAAACTTTAATAATTTTTAGCGAATCTACAATAGAGTTAAAAAAAACTTAGCAGCAATGGTAAAATATTTGAGTTTTTTGTTTTGTACTGAAAAAAAAAAAAAAGTTATTATGCTTGATAGATCTAGAATTGTGTATTCACATATGCTCTTACTATAATATAATTCGTGAAAAATTTGTGCAATGGCACATGATCTGTTGAGAACTGTCAATAAGGAGTTGGAAGGAAATCAAACTCCACTCGTTGATGTCGGTGAGCTACGTTTCGTTGACTATTCGTCAACCTCATCAAGCTCAATATGTGTTCGCGTTTTGGAGAACGAGCGTCATCAGTAGAGAATTTTTTTAATTAGTCTACTTGGCATATCGGTAGTTAGGATGGATTGCTTTGTCTTTAAACGCACCAACTGTTTTGTTTGTCATGACATGGAGCTAAGTATAAATTGTCTCAATTCAAGTCTCATGTTTCGCTAGTAAAGGTCTTTAGAGATTCTGTTGTACGTTGTATTGATGCTTCTACGCCTCCCAACAGTCAATTTATGATATTCGTTTATTACTTTTATACCTCTGATCTACTGGTCGCACTACTAGCGTATGCACGTAAAGTAACGCTGCAAATTTTAGGTCTTAAGAAACTTCTTCGAACTGCTCCACAAAGTATGACCACTAGTTAAATTAAGGATCGCTGGGTCTCCTATCATGCCTATCGTTTTCAAGTTATTGATTGAATCGAGTGCTTTCAGGACTTTTCAGTATTTTTTTATATCTGATATTAATGCTGCTTCCTCAAAGTGAGCCTTTACGTACATGCGCATAACATGTAATTTTCGAATTTTCGATAACATGACGTCGCCAACTGCTTTTCTCTCGTTATTTATTATTATTAGATTTATGTAGCCACGTTCATAAAGTCGAATGTTATCCGTTATTGAGCCAAATATTAGGTTGTCAAGTATTTGAATGGGTGATATTAAAATTTCTTTATTTTCTGGAACGGGCAGGGTCTGAGTCGTCTATTGGGGCCTACAGCGGTATACTCCGTGGTAGACGCGTTCTGCACACCTCATACTTTTTAAAAGAGCCTATTGTAACTATTTATTGTCTTCCTCGCTGGAGCTGTCATCGCACTTTCCAAGTTAAGCTTTTTCTAGGTTTTTCTCTCTGACGCCAACGAGTCTGTCTCGCTTTCAGGGTCAGGTGGTGGTGGTAGCGAAAGAGGTAGCATGATGCGTTCTTCGCTCGCTTTTTCTGTTAGTTCCTATCTTCTATTCTTTTTTCCGTTATTTGTTTCTTGTTGCTTTATTGTTCAACATATTGTCGGTGTCTGGTTTAAAGTTTCTTTCGCTGTATTTTTATTTTTTTATTTAAATCGCCGTGATTGGGCGGGCCTCCAGGTACTATTAAATGCAATTTTCGATTATTTTTACTTAATCCTTCTACTTCAATGATTTTATTAGTTTTATTAGTTATTTGTTTATCTATGTTGAAATTATAACAATAGCTAATATCTTGTCTTTTTTGTTAAGGTGGTTTTTATTATTTATGTCAGGTGTATTGTCTTTATTAATATCAACGATGATTCTACTATAAAGTAAATTTTATTTATATTTTGTAAATCGGGAATTTTCCTGCTTTTGTTTTGTTTTTTTAATGTTATCGCTGATTTTGTCATCCTGCGTAACTGCTAAATTATTTTCTTTAACTATATTTTTATAAAGTTTCCTATTATTTGTTTGTTTTTGATGTAAGGAGATGACTTTGTCCACGAAATTTTCTACTTTTTGGTCTGCTTTGACAGATCTGCAGTATTCTTCTTTCATTCCATCGGTTCGCTCTCATGTTGATCTGTAGTAGCGCATGTTTCCGGAGCATATATTCTAAACCTGTTTATTCCGTTCTAATATTTGCGCTTGACATCAAACCTAATTTTTGTTTGAAAATTGGTCATCGAGTCGTCAAGTATCGCGTCAATTTTCTCATTCAGTCAAGAGTATTTTTCTTGGCACTTTAATGTGTGTATGTATTATGGTGTGTCTTTCACGTATTCTTCATAGTTATATGCTTCCCTCTTGTCTACATTTCTTGCTGGCGGTTCACTCTGTGCCATTTCCATCGGTGTGTGTCGGTCTGCATCGACTGTACTGGGTATAACTGGCACTTCCGTATTTTATACGTCAGGTTCGCTTCGTTTATGCGTCTGTCTACTACTCTCTCCATTTTTTCCATTCTCCCTTTCTTCCCTTAGTAGCACAGTAGCTGTAGTTGCTTCCCCTGCGACCTTCTTAGCTTTTTTTTCTCTCTTTTTCTCTCGGCTGTTTCTACTGCGAGGCTTGCCTGCGCGAGCTAACAGACTCAACGTTTCGGTTTTTCCGATTTTCTTTTCTCCTTAACCTTCTCTGCTACTGGTACGTCACAGTGTGCTATGACTAGCTTCTTCGAATCATCATTTTATTTAAGGACGTTCGGTAGAGATAGAACTCTCTGATAAATTTTTTTCAAATTTTGACCAAACGTTTTTATTGCTGTTACAATAAACCTATCAAAATTTTAAGAGGTTCATTTATTTCATTTTCGAGATATTGAATTTCAAAGTTTACTCATTTTAACACGGTCGCTAATCGGAAAACTGATAAAAACTCAGTTTTAAGAAAATTGGTCCAAATAATAATGACAATTTTTTTAGATGTTACAGATAATGTTATTAAGGGAGTTCTATCCCTCGCTATAGTACGTGCTGTGCATATACTGTGCATACGACTATTAGACGTGTCGTCTGTCCTTCTCATGCTTACGTAAAAACATAACCTTTAGTAGTTTTTAGTTAGCTTATTAATTTATTTCAATCTCATAGGGATCCTTCTAGCATTTTTAAAAGTTATTTTGAATAAGTGGATATTCTTTTATCTCTGAAAAAAGTTTGGTTGCTATTTAATTGTTAATAAGCGAGATATACGAGTTGCAAGGCTCAAAAAGTGCT